>JAVYIG010005409.1:0-52860 GCA_035222895.1 Strongylocentrotus droebachiensis | reverse complement strand
ATGGCTTCAGTGGGAGACGGATAAAGATGGACGGATGATGAAGATTCAAGAGGAGGGAACTGTAGGAGAGCTAGTACAGCACATCACTGCCATCTTACCTCAGTTCCTGCAGCACTGCTATGTAAAGCGTGAGCAAGCATCAGCATACAATGCTCAGAGGGAAAAAGTTTCTCCTGAATCACATGACACCCACAGTGCCCTCCTCCAGGTGGATTTCTCTGAAAATTTTACATGCGTTGCTCAAGATGAAGTCCAGAGCGCACATTGGAATCAACGTCAAGTATCCCTCTTCACTGCAGCACTCTGGTACTCTGGATCTCTACATTCTCATATCCTGGCATCTGATGACCTCACACACTCCAAGGAAACCATCATAGCCTACCTTGATGTGCTGCTAGGATATCTACCAGATACGGTAACATCTATTTCTATCTGGTCAGATGGCCCAGCTTCGCAATTCAAAAATCGGTTTGTGGCAGCAGCACTCTGCACACTTCAAGAGGCTCACAAGATTCAAATCAAGTGGAACTTCTTTTCGACCTCCCATGGAAAAGGCCCCGTTGATGGGATTGGAGGGTCAGCCAAGCGCTTTGTGATGCAAAGAGTTCTGAGCCGCCAAGACATTGTAGCAGATGCAAGCAGCTTTGTTCTAGCAGCAAGCTTCATGGAGAATGTATGCGTCACAGAGGTCAAGTCAACAGAAATTGCTAAGCGGAATGAGAAGCTCAAATTGAAAGATGTTTTCATTCAGGCCAAGCCAATCACTGGCATCGGAAAGATGCATTTCCTGAAGGTCGTAAAGGATGAAGTGGTATCCCACATTCTCACAAAAGACAATAGGGCAGACAAGGATGATGTAGTGGTTACCCAAAGTGGTAGTAAGGCCATTGTAGTGGGAGATTGGTATGTGGTCGAGTACGAAGGAAAGAAATTTCCTGGTGAAGTTGTTGGGTTCACACGCAAGGGTGAGTTTCAGGTGTCAGTGATGGAGCCAGTGGGAAAGTACTGGAAATGGCCTACAAAAAAGGATGCCATTTTCTACATGGAGAGCAAGATGATTACAAAATTGGCTCCTCCAGAAGTTGTTAACAACCGTGGGCATTTCAAATTTTAGATTTGTATGGTATCAAGTAGGCCCTACATCAAATACATGCATTGGGTTATGGAATACAACCGCACATTTTTATTCTGAACTCTGTTAAACTTATCTCAACAAAAATAGTTACTTTGTGAAACCAAGTTATCATGTATGTTGACATGCATAATCCCATGGCAAATGGTGAACTTCAGAATCTAACATTTGGATAAAAAGTGTTGTAAATATGTTTGGATTGTTTCAAGTTGTGTCTGGGTAAGAGTTATAAATAACACTTACATTGATAACCATGTTAATTTACATGCAATTCCAAAGTGTATCTTTTGATTTTAAGGAAGGAGTACAGGTCTAAATCGACGGCAAATACATTCGTTAAAGAAGTTGTTAATAACCGTGGGCTTTTCAAATTTTAGATTTGTATGGTATCAAGTACATTTGTACATATAATACATTGCATTGGATTATGGAACAAAACAACACATTATCATTCTATTGTGTTATGGACTGAATATCTGCTCAATGTCTCTGTCATGATGTCATGAACTCTGTTAAAATTCTCTCAATAAAATAGTTACTTTGTGAAATCAAGTTATTATGTATGTTGACATGCATAATCCCACGACAAATGGTGAACTTCAGAATGTAACATTTGGATAAAAAGTGTTGTAAATATGTTTGGATTGTTTCAAATTGTGAGTTGGAGTTATAAATAACAGTTACATTGATAACTATGTTAATTTATATGTAATTGCAAAGTGTATCTTTTGATTTTAAGGAAGGAGTAGGTTTAACACTTGCTTTTTACAACGCTTATTTCTGCATGGACAAACTGTAACGTTACCAACCGGTAACGTTACCAACCATGAATTTTGGGTCTAATAAAAATTGAAGAGTCAAGCTGCTAAAATTATTGGCTGAAATATTTATCATGACACTAGAATTGAAATGAATACGACACTTTGTTTGAGGTATCTCGCGTTTTAGGAAACTTTTGGTCTGAAGACACTGATTTTTTTCGCATGTCCTTTTTTTGTAACGTTACCAACCAACATTAAAAGTTACCATGGCGACTCTAATATTTGTTCAATTGTATTCATTCTTTTTTATATTATAGACCTAGGGTGGGTGAACATATTGTAACATGATTGTGACTTGAAATGAATAGATGGTGATGTAGTAGTAAAATGAAATATGAAAATTTGCTTAAATGTAACGTTACCAATTGTGGAATTGCCCATATTCAGTTGTGAAGTATATAGCCTTCATGATATAGATACATGTACATGTACAATATGTAATGTTGTATAGATATATAATGTACCTTCATTTGTATTCGTATTCTGCATTCGCAATTAGGTATAGCGCCATGAGCGTCGTGCCTGACGGACGTGGTACGCTTTATAAGAAGCCACTATCATTATTATTAGTTATTATTATTATTAACAACATAATTATTCATACCCCATGTAAATTTGTTGCTTTTGTTTTATTTTCTCATTCAAGAATGATGAGAGGACTGGTTGAATTAAGGCATTTGTTGAATAATTTTAGATGTAAGCTTTGATATGACATATTCTCAAGAAACATAAATTCGGGACAAATGGATTTTTCACATACTTAAAAAAGTACAAAACTTGGTAGAGGGTATGAATAATTTAGCTGTTAACTGAACATATAGGTCAGCTAGCGGTTCCTTGCACAAGCATAGTACTGATCTTAGTTTGGCTTATGTACAATGACAAACCGGCAGAACTACTTCCAATCTCCGATCAGTTTCCAATCAAGATGACTTCCTTGAAATGACAAGAACATTATCTTAGCCTTCCCTCGGGTCCTTTATCTAATACAGTTTTTCAATTTTTATATTTTACTGCTTTACGCAAACAAAATTCTCTGTCTGTATATAGATATAAAGATATGCTCCTGAGCAATCTGAAAAATGGGATTCTTTTCTGTATCTCAATATACCTTGTTTTTTATGCACTTTCTCCAGTTGATTACTTTCAAAATGGGTCGAGTACATGTGCTACATGTACGTCAGGAACTTTTTTGTAATGTACTTACAGGTATCTATACACAGCTCATTATTTTATTTTTTCATACATGTTTATCATAAGAAAATCTGATCATATTAATTCCAATAATGAATTCTATTTCAATGAGCAAACTACCGGTAGTTGCTTTGGTACATGATCACTATAGCAATCAACAGATTTTCTTGTAAATATAGTTAACAAGTTAGTATTTGATTGTACTTTTTCTATTTATTCTATCATTGATTAGTTATTGCGCAATTCAAAGCACAGCTTCCAGTCCACAAAGATAAAATATATCACTTCCCGGTAGCAAATAAAAAACTGTTTGTAGATTAATGAGAATGGGTCGCAATTCTTATCCAGAGCATGAACTTGCCCTTCATTACATATTCCCGTGGACTCTGCCCACAATGACTCAGCATTCAAAATTAACATACATATTGACAAAACTTCCCATGAAAGTCAAGTAGCAAATTATGTGCAAAATCTCCATTGCTGTTCTATTTCAAAATAGACTTCAACTACATGTATTAAGACTAAAGAGGGATTAAAATGGGCTTACAACACACTACTCTTTCTCTGCCCCTCCCCCACAATCCCCTCCTCCCCTCTCTTTCTCTCTCATGAAAATAATAAAGCAGAATGTGCAATATGGCATGTTCACAAGCAAAGGAGAGAGATACACGGTTCATGCGTTATAACAATGATACAGATTTTAATGAGGAACTACATGGCTCTTAACAATCAATTGATAATAAATCATTGAAACCAGTTTAAAAACTGGCTCTTTCTACTTCTAGACAACCAGAGAGTAAATGGACTGAAAAGGGATACCGGTAATCATTACCCAAAATATTGAGTAAATATTTCACATATATTGAAATGTACATCTCAGGTAGCTTCAAAATGAGAAAACATATTGTAATCCGACTAATGTGTCTAAAAATCACTGCCCTTAGGCTTAAGCTTATTCAGTCCATAAATTAACTTCCATAACAAAAGTGGAATACTCACCAGACATTATGAAGAAATTCAACAAAAGCACTCAGTATAAATCAATAAAGAAGTCAGGTAAATCTGTGTAAAAGAGACAAAAATAAAGTAAAATTAGTCGTACATACACTCTACAGTTCCATTTCATAACACATGGGACATTTATGAAAAACGAAGGCACATATAATTCCCTCTTTTTTTTATACAAATCAGGACTATAATCTATATCAGCAGTCAATTCAGAACACTATCACATTTCTTATTTTACAAATTCTTATTCAAACACAGAATCAGTTTTGTAGAATGGCAGATGCGATATACAATATATCCACAGGTTCATAGATTTATATTATCTGTTGAAGCCCCAAAATAGTTTTTTTTAAAGATAAATACCACTTATGGTCATGCGATTGCATTGTGAAAGAAACGTTGTGGAATTGATCAGAAAATGTTGATCATCTAGCATATAAGTATTGGTGTGTACTGCAAGGTTCTGGAATCATCAAAATGATAAGAAATTTGGCCCAGTCTTGATAAAGTTACAAGCACTGTACACAGAAAGATGTATATGGGACTACCCCCACACGTGCGCGACACGTGCGTTATATCTATCAAGTCCAAATAGATATAACAATTTACAAAATACATGTATATCAATTAGTAGGCGGTTTCTCAGCAAAATTTGTATGATCATGTATTAGTCAAAACATATTCTTTCACATGATTAATAATAAGAGCTTCCATTTCATTTTTTGAGAGGGGGGCGTTTCCAAAACTGGTCTTTACCTTTAAGGCTTTGAAAGTGGAATTGAAATCAAGCTTTTTAAAAGGTACTACGTATGAAGCCTTGGCCTTGCAGGATGGCTTATAAATGTGAGACACATTATTCCATGTACATCAATAAATTTACATTTACAATCTTATACTATAAATTTGTGATAATGACATGGAATACACAGACAAGAGGTCGTCTAAAGCATAAGCTTGAAGTGACATCCTTTTGAGAATGAAAATAATTAGTACCACCTCAAGTGCTTTCTTGAGATCCATTCCTAATTAGCCAACTCATGACTATGTTTTTCATTCTCTTATAATCAAATGACAAACAGTTGTGAACAACAGCTGGTTAGGTCTGCTACTTCAACCTTTTACTCTCAAAATGGAAAATTGACAATCAACAATCTTACAGTTGCAAATATTGCGAACACTTAAATTCTGCACTTGAAAACTAAAAAAAAATATGAATATATAGAGTTTCTGTTTTTGAATGACTTCATCAACTTTAAAACAGAAAACTCTAAGCCTAAAATAGATATAGACAGGTCAACATGGGGTTTGAATACTCTGACACATACATACATGATGTATACTTGAATGATGTAGTTATTATTAGACCTAGAACTCCTTGTTTGCATGAATCAAGGAAATTAACAATTCCCTCTTTGGATAATGTGAGATCTTTGCAATTTGTTTCATCCGAATATTTCTCATAAAATCCTTACATAAAAGAAAAGGAAATTGGGCTTGTCAGACAAAAGAAAAACATGATAATTATGTGAACTAGGTTATACATCTGATGTCTCCCAATATCAACAAAAAATTGATGCAATTGAACAGAGAGAGAGTGAGAGAGAGAGAGAAAGAAGGGGGGGGGGAGAGAAAGAGACAGAGAGACAGAAATAGAGAAAGAGAGAGAGAGAGCCCTAATTGTGCACTGTCTTCACAACAATGACATTTGCTATTCTTTCCCTGTTCCAAGGTACAGTGTAGATTCAAGGTAATGCATACAACCAGCTTCAAACCTGGGCAAGCAACCAGAGCGAGAGAATCAGAATCGAGGGCTGCATGAAGAAAGAAGAATTGCAAATCAAGCTGAGTCACAATGCATGCCCGGGGTCAAATTTTTGACAATAATATGCAAACTACCTGTGACCCTATTCACATCAAACCGTTCTCACGGTACACCTTTCAAGCCCCTCTCGAATGAATGCCTCCCTCTATTCAGCGAAAATGCCTGTTTACAGTGAGTAGCTGTGGGCAAGCCTTATAAATGTTTGTATGGGGAACATGAAAATAGGCTTACATGAGAGAAAATTCACAATGTCTTTTATCGTCATTAGATTAAGAGAACTAGGCTGCGCATGTAAGATTATAAATCTTTATCATTAGAAAAAATTACACCTTCCAAAAAAACAAATTTGAACAAGGTTTCAGCCATTCATTTGACAACACTTGACTAAACATTAGCTATAAAAAAAGAAAGAAAGGGGGATAAGATCATTTCTGTTTATGCTTTGAGGAATGACAGAACATACACTTCAAAACATAGATGCATGAAATTACCATCAGCCATCATGAAGGGACAAACAATGGGATCATGATATGTTTCGCTAACTTTAAAGAGAAAGTTGAGTTCTGGGGAGAGGTGAAAAATAATTTGTGAGCGTTACTTGATATTATGCAAGTGTGGAAGAACATCAGAGAAAAAATGTTTCCTGAAAAGCATGGCTCTTCAAATGCCTTCATATTCTAAATATGACAAGTAACAGCTTAAACATGAGGCCCGATTTTTTATGCCACATGTTTGTGTAGTCCCAGATACATCTTTCTGTGTACAGTGCTTGCTACTTTTAATACCAAGACTGGGCCAAATTTCGGATTAATTATCTGAATTATAGAGAACACATCTTGAGGAGCTGTCCAATCAATGCAATTACCCTTCTGATGAAAACATGTTTTCAACAATCACACTTACACGTAGGTACTGGATTAAGACCTTCAAACTTTTGAAGCCCTATATTATAAATGAAGGCCTACTATATTATTTGTATACCAAATAAAGCTTTCTTAGCAATCGTCAACAGGATATTAGATGATATCTAAGCCTGTGCGTGAGAATTATCTACATGAATACATTAGTCTACTTGTACCTAGCGTGACAGTAAACTACGTCATAACAGAATTAATAATAAAACATGGACAAACAGCATAAAGAAAATCTGTTAAAATCATGATTATCGCTTTCTATAGGCATATTATGCTGTTGTTGTCAAGTGCATACCGCACATATTCCTATGTGCTTTCAATATACTTTGGATATTGAGTAAATCCCCATTTTTATTTTAAAGGTATCGTTTAACAATGTTAAATCTGAGAGGCCCGGCCCTATGTGTTATCAGTGTCTGTGATATGGTGTTATATTGAAGCCCTAAAAAAATTGCGCCTCAAAATAATCAGGAAGTGCCTCAAAAAAGTAAAAACCTTTGAGTGACCGGTTTTACCATACTCGTTTTCCCCAATAGACTGTAGTGTTATGAAAACCGTTTGGCAAACGCAAAATTTTATTTCGATTTTCAATCATGAATATCTTGATAATCAGACAGGTGATCAGCTGTAAAAGTCATGTTGTTCCTGACTGACCTAAAGGTTTATAATTCATATTACAGCATGAGCTAAATGATAAATCAAGGATTTTTTTAAAGGATCTTTAGAAGACAAAGTTACCGGAGTAACCCTTTAACACTTCATGTAATTGATCCTGCCTGAAACAAAAGTAATGGATCATGTGATGGCACTTGAAGTTACAGGATATCCACCTCTTTATACGATGTAACAACAAAGTTCAACTCTCCCCATAGTGTACTAAGTACAAGGTGTATCATCATATTCTCATTTATATTATTCACACAAATTCAAGACTGGATATCATCAACCCTAGTTTAACAATGGTTGCTCAGTGCAAGGTTGTATTATTTTGTAATCTGTTATCACATACCTATCTATTACACCTGGGTTGAGAGAAACAATGTGGATGAAATGCCTTATCTTCAGGCACTAAGCAGTAAGATCTAAAAACATCAATTATCATAATCATTATCATCATCACCATCACCACATTCACTGTAATTATCATAATCATCTTCATCATGAGCATCACCATCATCATCATTACCATCATCATCATCATCACCCATCATCATCATCATCAACATCATCACCGTAATCATCATCATCATCATCATCACCGTAATCATCATCACCATCATCATCATTACCATCATCATCATTATCATCATCATCACCACCATCATCATCATCACTATCATCATAACCATCATCATTATCATCACCATCATCATCATAAAGATGGGCAAGGATATGCATCATAAACCTTGTCTATTTCAGGATGAGCGTACATGAATACAGTGCTGATTTGGTTTCCATATGTTTTGAACATGGAATTAATCTTTCATGGGTACCTACCTGTAAAGGCTGAAAGAGCAACAAATTGAATTATTCATGTTCATTAGACATAAAGATATACTTTAGGCCCGACATGTAATTAATCCTGGATGCTGATACAGAATATTTGATAGACTAGCAGCAAACTATATGCAGCTGAACTGGAAAAAGCAATAAATATCTTACAAATGAATTATTCAGACAGCATAAACTGCTTTCAAATGTCAGCGCTCCGCAGTCTAATGCCATTGCTACAGAGGTATGATGCCAGCAAATACATCAAAGGATTGATAATGAATAATAATATATGCATTTTCTTTTTAAAGAAGAGATACCAGAAAAGAAAACAATTATAGAGAAAGGAGACAAAAGAAGAATGAACTAGGCCTTGCATAAAAAAGACCTATAGATTTCATTATGTCAAATACTTGGGGTCCATATAATATAGTTGCAATCTGCAGAAATGCATATTTTTTTATTGAAGGCTCCTGATAGGGATGCCAGTAATATAAAAAATATGGTAATAAAAAAGAAGCTTCTTCAGAATGAACAGACAAATGAACAGACAAAAAATCCAAAGCAAACAATGACCACAAAAAAATGATTGGCCTCTCGGTGTGAAGAGGCCTCTTAAAAAAAAAGGCTGACCCCCTCTTCAACCCGATTGACTCATAATTGTCTTGCTCACTCTTCTCTCTCTCTCTCTCTCTCTCTTCCTATCTCTGTCTGTCCCTCACTCTCCTAATAGGGCATTCATTATATGCAAAGAGATAAGAGTTTAAATAATGCCATTACGGCTCTCAGTGGATCTGAATTATGAATGAAATGTGGCAAGAAGGCCATCTCATTGTGCTTCCCCGCTTCATTTCGCGCTTCAACTACCCCAAACTTGTACATCTACAGATATATCTAAAAACAAATTATGACAATGACATTGATACCCTCTCTCTCCTGAATAATAGATATTCAAAATGGTGCTATAATGAACAACATTGCTCTGAAGGTTACAGCAATCCAAGGTGCAAATATCAATAAGTATAACAGGCATATGGTAAAGTACATACATGTATCCCATTGAAATTATATGAACATGTACTTGTAAGAAGGGCACAGGTCTATACAAGGCCGGCAACCTTCAGCACACTTGTTTTCTTAAATAATATTAATGGGAATGAAACCTTCTATAAACAGATGGACAAAGTACTCTAAACTTGTTCTTAAAAATACAAGAGGAATGGTATTTCGTATCAATTTGCATCTACATTGGTTCATTTTTATGACAACCTGACAATATCTCCCACGTCTCTCCCAGCATAAATAAGTATATCTTGTTATTTTTATTTTTTCATTTCCTTCTAATCAAGATCGTTTACAGAAAAGCATCAAAATACACGTTAACTCATTATCTTGAGAGCTGATGTTGTTTATTAAACAAAATGAATGAACATCAATCGATATACATGTAAGATCAACAAGACAAATTCTAACAATGACATTTTTAAATAAGAAATGTATTCCTAATTTCCTATTTACTCTTTAGAACTTAAATTCTTCTTTGACAATGGTAATGGTAATGGTACTTTATTAGGTGACAATGTGACATAGAATAGCAAATAATGTTTGATAACACATGTCACAATATTTGCTTTTGCAGAGTACATACAGCATGTTAATAACATTTTGACAAAATTCCTTTACATCAATCATCAAAAGTCTGGTAACCTTTTATTTCAGTATTGAAGCTTCTGCAACTACGAGGCAAAAGAAAACAAAATCTAAATCTGCAAAATGGAAATCTCACATGAAAAGACGATAATGATATTGATAAAACCACAAAAGAAGTCTTTTTTTGCTTAGCCACGCCCTTGCTGTCCTTAGCCCAATACAAAGCAGGAATCATCTTCTTCACATTTCAGAATAGAAATACTAAGTGCAAAGTGCAAACCTACCTATTCAAACTTGCATATCAACAGGATCAACATGCATCTTCATTTCAAAGAAGAAAAAAAACACCTGCATTTTTCATATTTTGAAAGGAACACCTGTCACAGGAGATATACATTTTTTTGGAAAATTTTGCCCATGTAATTGTAATGGTAGACCATTTTGTATTGTTTTTATCTTTTTCCACACAAAAAGAATGTTCTAAAAGATAGTTTTAGGTATGCAGCAATGTGTTCATTGATGCCACAATACATGATGTACATATCGAAGAATCAACATATGGACATGAAGAGATGCCTGGATAGAGTGAGCCCTCTGTTGTCCATCTCCATATAATTTTCTGAAAGGTGAGCCATTCATTTTTACCTTGTTTTGAGTGCCTCAAAATGAAAATCACAATTTCCTCTCTTGGCATATATCGTCGCTGTTTTCACGAAGTGACGGTAGTGAAAAAAAATTGCATTCACTTTGCGTTACGATTTTCCTCACTACCGTCACTTCGTGAAAACAAGGACGATATGCTCATATCTATTTTCCTCATTATACTTTTTTAACGTCTTGTAAACAATCTTGATTGAAGGACATCAAAATCACAATTGCAAATATCAAAGGGGAAGTCCATGCTGAAATTACACTTGATTTGAATACAAGTAGAAAATGAGAGACACTGGTCAGCACAATTTGGAGAGATAGGTGTACAGTCAGGGAATAATTTTTCCTGGTATCGCATCGCAATTTGCTATGCATTTTTGCAAGACTGCTATACAAAATATCTTTTGTGTAGCAGTTTTCTTCCATAGAAATGTACAGAATTTCATTCGAAATATTTATCCATCAGCTGAAATTGCTAATCAAAAAATTTGAGGAAAATTATTCCCTGACAGTGTAAGAAAACTATTAATTCTTGAGGACTTTAAATGTTATAATATAGTTGCATGCTTAGCACTAGGCCCGAGTTAAAACATTACCTGTTTGGTCCCTGACCATCCACTAAAACCCAGGATTTTTGTGTTGCTTTTTTTTTGTAGTACTTCAAAATTAAATTTCACCCTTATATTTATGCTATGCTAGCATGCAAGTTCAAGATTATCATTTTTCTGAAATTTAACCTGTCCTGTAATTAGAAAGTATAGAAACATATGTTTATAGAATTTGCATGGACAGTTTGATTATTTTCGTAATTGAATTAATCTTTAAGATGAAGTTTATGATTTTTTTTTCTATTTACAGTATTTAGCAACAAGTATAGCATTTGTTACATGTATGTGCTTAAAAATTTGTCTTGAATAAGAGTCCAAGACATGTATTACAAGCTCAGTACTAATGTGGGTTAATTATTTTTTGAAAATATATTCACATACATGTAGATCTTTCTAATTATTTCAATTACAATTATGATCAAAGTATCAAACTGTCCCTACATGCTCATTATCTTTCAATTGCAGATATACAATATTCACACAAATATGTTAATAATGGCAAGAGAAAATTCAAAACAATAACTACCTGGAACATGTATTTAATTTGACTTATTTTTAAATGTTTCCCTGGGTATTCTTGAAAGAGCAGGATATTCAATAACACATGTACCTGTTCCTACCACAGAGGGCAGTATGTAATATGAAATGCCTGAGACATCAAAACAAAATTTGCCCTAATTTCAGTTGGTCACCTCCATGGAGCATGTGTTTGCCCAGCACAGTAACAAATATCATATTATGTCAACTGGGTGCGGTTTAAAATCTGTATATATAGATGGCTATTAAATTAAAATAGAATAGCTAAGTAAAAGAGTACAGCCATCTGCAATTGGTGATTCTAGCCTAATGTCTATCATGGTTAGAGGAATTCAAAAACTGCAAATACTAAAACTTCTCAGGATTTAAAAGAAAAAAGCCAAAATGTATTTATCACAATTGCCAGTTTATCTGTTTAGACTATTCAGACCAATATACTGATAACTGCACTGTCATTCTGCTGTCATATTTTGGGGAGTGAGATCTCCATAGTTAGAAAAACAAGAACAAGATGCAGATATAGCAAATATCCTTCAATCTACAAGCCCTCCAATAAAATCATAACACAGGAGGCCCATAAACAAACCAAAAGCCCCCTTGATAACTATTTCTAATCATTGCATTGAAGTGAATTAAAAAAAATCAAGAAGATGCTATGCTAAAGCCTAATGTTTGACAATGAAAAAATTGATTACAGTGTCAGTGATGTAATTTAAGGCAAGCAATGTGATTATATGAATTCAAAATACGTAATGTACGGTAGTTCTTAAATATCCTTGCTTTCTATGTTTTACATATGTACAGTACATACACAAAAGAGAAAATGTAATTTTACAAACAAATTTGAAAAGTATCACCTCTGGAAAATGTTTTAGTTAAAGGGATAGTTGAGTTCTGTTGCAGAGTGCGCTACACAAAATATTTTTTTGTGAGATAATGAAAACCTGAGTGTCAAATTTGAAAGAACATACAATTTAAATGACAAAATCATCTTTGTTTGATCAAAATCGGTTCAGAGACAGGTGAAATATCCATAAATATAACAATTTCTAATACTTGTGTACCACCACAAGTAATAGATCATTTTAAAAAAGCAGTTGAAAAAAGAAATAGCGCCTCTTACGTAGTATTTCAGCGAATGCTGATGTTGGCATTTTCGTGTTGGTTATATTACGCACAACCAGCTGGCCCATGTATTGCTATTTTTAATTAAATCATTAATTAATTTGAAGAGAGGGTACAAAAAGTCATTTGGCAGGTGGAATCTGAATTTCAAAGAGAAATCACATTTCTAGAAAGTTCATTTTCTGCCCTTTCATATGACGCCTCAATCAGGTAAAAATAAGCCAGGAATAACAAAGTTCTGTTTGTTTAAAGTAATGCTTGCATTTCCATGATTTAATTAAATGAATTCGTTTTTACTGGCTGCCTGCTGTAGCAACAAACAGAGATGACAAAAGACTTAACTCTGTTTCGTTGACGATCAGCCATGCATCAAGTCTTTCGTCTTCTTTGTGCATAAGAATGATCCATTGATAATTCTCGGTTTCTTTTTTTCTGGGACGCACTGTAAACATTGTGTTATTATTTTCTTGCTTAATTTTGGGGTCTTGCATTCATTTTGGCATGCACATGATTCGACAGTTGCAAAAATTGAACTACCAGTGAGTAAAATCTCTCTCCTCTTGGGTCTCTTATGAAAAGTTATCTGAGGGTTCTAGCAATTGAAAATTGAACTGAAAATTGGCCCAAGATATAAACCCCTCTCGGACCAATTTGTTGGTCTCAATCGCCTTCTGCACAACTTTCCTAGAATTTTCAGTAAATGAACACTGTCATTCTTATGGACTGTTGGTCTGCTGGATTGCTCCTCTTTGAAATCTTTAAGTCTTCATTTCTTTTAATATGAGCCTCGTTGAATGGTTGAATTATGAACATGCTGTAGTTTAGACAACATTAAACAAACATGTTTTTTTTTCCACTTCTGCAATAGGCCCATTTACGCAACCAAAAGACCATTTTGAAAAATTATTTTTTGGACTACCTTTTCGCTCCTTTTAAAACTACCGGTATTGGAAAAACCCGTGAAAAATCATCAAAGGCCCCTCATAACAGTTTTCCTGGTAGGTAGTACCCATGCGCAACTCATCTGTGCCTAGACAGCAATAACCATCTGATTTGGGTCATTTCTTTAATAAAACTGACATTTGTTGTCATTCCCCAATACAGATGGCAACCCAGAGATCTCGTACCGTGGGGGTGGCTATGTACATATTTTCGTCCACGACATTTTCTCCCCGATTTTCTTTATTTAGATCTAATTTCCTGATTTCTAAATCAGATGTAAATTAGGTCGGTATGTCATTTGTCCTAATTACAGTTATCAAAATTTGATAACTCAATATTAAATGGATAATTTACGGACTTACTTATATGAATTATCCAACTTGTACCTCAGAACCGCGAAGCAGTACGTTCATGCATTTGAAATATTACCCGGCGGCCGATATATTTCCGGTTCCACCTACCAAAACATAGCCTATGGCCAATCAGAGCACTCGTTTCGTGGGAGTTCGTTGGTCAAGCCGGGCCGACTCGTACGTAGCTACGGTAGCTATTGGACGTTTGAAAAGAAAAAAATAATATTCATCAACTGAAACCAAGACGGATAATGTTGACGACGAGACTTTCTCGGATTAATCATTAATTTAGGATCTAAATGAGCAAGCTATCGTAAGTCAAATAAGCTATAGACCACGTTATTTTTAATTTGTATGCAGCAGTTATGAGGATGTAAAGAGTGAAAATCTTGTTGCATATCTCATTCATCGCGGTCCGGTCGAACCGAACCATTTGTTCCGTACAGTGCCTCACAGAAAGAGGTCCCCAGACTTCAGTCTCTATAATCGGAGGTCTAGTGGAGCCAGACGTAGTCTCAGTGGAACAACCGACGATTAGAGAGACTGAAGCTTTCGGTCTAATCTGTGCCCTGCATGCCCTGATTGTGTTAGCGCGGAAGTGAGGAGAGCCATGTGGTGATAAATCGGTATCTCATCGACGTTTGCTTTTACACTGTGGGTTTCTTTCTTTTTATTCTTCATCTCCTTTGCCGGTAGTCGCTATTACTACATGTATACAACTACATGTACCGGTGAAACACCAGAATGTCAGATAACCAACTAATTTCCGTTTGCAGTGTAAATGCAACTCATCAGAAATTTCACTATATTTAATCATTGGTTCAACACCTGATCCAAAAGAGATATTTACTACAAACAAGGGAAACGCTCTCGGCGGTCTCGCCTGCATAACGCAATTCAATAAACCAGAACGTCAATGACGTAGCTCTCATCCGCATCTCGCAACAACAAATATCGTAAATTTTATGTGGTACACTTTTGAACTGGTCAAAAAATAAAAATTTGATGCCCTGGAAGGGACATAATTTCATTTCATTTGCATAAAGTACCATAAATAATCATGGAGCAAAATCTCACAATTCTGTGTAGAAGTTTAGTGTTCCAAATTTAGCTCTACCAGATAAGGCAAACCAAATCAAAATCGGTCAAGAAATGAGGGAAAAGAAGCAATTTTTGTTATTTTTGGAATAAATTTGCATAAATTACCATAATTAATTAATGGAGAACAATTTCAAAATTCTGTGTAGAGGTTTAGTGTACCAAACTTAGCTCTACGATATAAAGCAAACCAAATCAAAATCGGTCGAGAAATGAAGGAGAAGAAGCCTTTTTTGTGATTTCGAATAAATTT
The DNA here is from genome assembly GCA_035222895.1 of Strongylocentrotus droebachiensis. Taxonomy (NCBI): domain Eukaryota; kingdom Metazoa; phylum Echinodermata; class Echinoidea; order Camarodonta; family Strongylocentrotidae; genus Strongylocentrotus; species Strongylocentrotus droebachiensis. The sequence continues at coordinate 37,261 of JAVYIG010005409.1, read as the reverse complement.
GCATAAATTAGCATAGATAATGAATTTCACGATTCTGTGTAGAAATTTTAAATCCCCCTCCTAGCCCTACCATATGAAACAATCAGAATCAAAATCGGTTGAAAAATAACGAAGAAGAAGCATTTTGAAAATCTTGATGTTGATGCCACAAAGTCTAAGTTTGTTGACCTTAAATGACCTTTGACCTTAACTTAGTGACCTGAAATTCTACTCACATGATTGGGGAGACTTGATAACCCTATAGTCCAAGTTTCATTGACTAAGAACTTATACTTTCAAAATTATATCAAAAATTCAAAAACTTAACCTTAGGTTAAGTTTTCGATGATGATGCTACAACATAGTCCAAGTCTGTTGACCTGAAATGACCTTTGACCTTGACTTTGTGATCTGAAATTCTACTCACATGATTGGGGATACTTGATTACCCTATAGTCCAAGTTTCATTGACTAAGAACTTATACTTTAAAAATTATATCAAAAATTCAAAAACTTAACCTTAGGTTAAGTTTTTGATGTTGACGCCGTCGCCGCCGCCGCCGTCGCCGCCGCCGTCGCCGCCGCCGTCACCGGAAAAGCGGCGCCTATGTCTCGCTTTTTGCTACGCAGGGCGAGACAAAAAGGTGCATTATTATTGTCTTATTCAGTGGAGTATCAACGGGGATGGAAGAGTGGGTAGTGGGTATGTTTTTAAAGTTTGAATATATTTGGGCAGTGAGGTGGTCAGATTGAATTTATTTTGATACCAAAGTAATGCTTTTGCCATAATGAACTTGTTATTTTTATGCTCGCTTGTTTCCCTAGCTTGTTATATATATAAACAATATGGTTATTATGCCTCAGCCCCGGGAGCCCCCCCCCCCCCCCACCCCCACCCTCACAACGGTTTGCTTAGCCATGGTTCCGATCGCGCGACGTCATGCCTTGTTCAGCGACGCATGCGCACAGCTATCCAACGGTACCATAGCAGCCCACAAAGATTTGCCATCGGTATGATATCGTTAAAATAATTAAATTAAAAAATAAAAAAATAACACAGAAGTATCTACTTTGACTTACGATAGCTTGCTTATTCAGATCCTAAATTAATGATTAATCCGAGAAAGTCTTGTAGTCAACATGATTCGTTGTCATCCATCTTGGATTTAGTTGATGAATATTAATTTTTTGACCCAGTGATATATGAATATTCATAAATCCAATATTAAACGAGTGCTCTGATTGGCCATTCACTATGTTTTGGTAGGTTGACCCGGAAATATGTCGGCCGGGTCATGTCATAGATTACTAGTTTACATGCATGAACTTACACTGTACCGTTTCACGGTTCTGAGATAAAAATTGGATAACTCATATACCATAAATCTCTGTGTATAAGGCGCACTTTTTTGCAGCCGAAAAAAATTGAAAGTCGGGGGTGCGTCTTATACACAGGTACACAATTTTTTTTTTTTTTAGTTTCGATTTATGGCGCTTCGCCTGGCAATGTCTCCCAGCTCAGTAATCGGTGTGTTGACACACCAATCGGAAACTAGAACAACACTCAAATTTGTCTGTCATCTTGGTTTGAAAATAATCTTTCTAATAGATCTCAATATGTAGTTTATAATAATAATTCCTCCAATTTTGCTTCAGCGTACCACAAGGTTTTATCCTAGATACTCTACTGTTTTTAATTTACATTAATGATCTTACACATTCTTCTAAAAACCACATTGTTACTTTTATTTGTGACAAGTTCACAAGCACAAATCGGCGCCTTCAACTGCACCTTGATGTTAAATGAAAGTCCTTTCCCGCTTGTATTTTCGTTTTGGCAACAAAAAACTATATTAGTATACACTTTTTCACAGGTTTCACGGCACACCGCTTCACAATACAAGTAGACTACATACGGATGATGGGTTGCGGGCGGGCGCGCGCCTGTGTGAAGTTATCTACCGTAATGTCTCAGATCCTCATTACGGTAGATAACTTTACACAGGCGCGCACCCGCCCGCAACCCACCATCACTTTTCAGTATTCACTTTTAACTCATGATCTTTATTTGGACATTTAATGAATATTTACTTCATTTTTGGTATGTTTTAGTAGGGTATCTCCACACCGGAGTTACGTGGCAAATTTTGGATACCCGGTAGGTTTCTGAACAAGCGCCATGAATGATGCATGATGGATGAATCGTCGGGTTAGGAAGAAGAATCACCCATTTTCTCTTCAAAGGCTTCTTCAAATAATAATTTCAAATGGTTGGAAAGATGCCCAGAGGAGTCGAAAAACATTGTAATTTAAAATTGTACCTTCTACCTAAAAATGTGACCCAACCCAACCCGCTGTTTGAATCGTTTTCTATACGACGAGCTCTGGAGCTCCGACGCCTTTGGCGTGGGCGTCGGAGCGGAGCTCCCTGGGCCTGGAGCTGGAGACAATATTGGCATGCTTGGCTTTACCTGAAATACGAACTCTGCAACAAAGTCTCCATCGAACAACTTAAGGTTCTTCTTTAAACATCCAGCGTCCAACTTCAAGCCGAGATCGAGGGCCGAGGGAAAATCTCAAAGTTCAAACAGTAAACAGACATTACTCTGTCAGCCATTGGCATTGCACAAGGCCAAAGTTCGCAAACGCAGCGCGCGGGATTTCCGATACAAAAATTAAAACGGCTTGTGCCGGTTTTAGCTTATGACAAGCCAAAAGAGGAAAATTATGTTATCATCTATCTTTTTAAAAATCATTTGTCTATCATCGAAATGATCCATCTTTCAATAAAATATATTTTTTCGTTGTAAATTACGCTTTCGTCTTTGAATCACTTTTCATTTACAATCATCTTTTTTTACTATAATATGAACATTTTAAGAAAAATATGTGATGTCTATATAGGCCTAACTAAGGCCTTTCTCATATTATAATGAGCAATGGCTACGCATATGCTCGTTCCCTCTTTTTGAAAGCACCCCCTATCTGAGGACTGCCAACATTTCCGAACCCCCCTTTCGCAGGCTTTTCCTGCCTTGGAGACCCCCCTAAATCATGAAAAATGCTCAATGTACCCCCTTATATTCGAAATAATTCCTCAGGAGTCCAAAGAGATGAGAGAAAAAGAAGAAAAAAACACCCCCTTTCTAAAGAAATTTTTGGGTGAAAAAATAATACACCCCTTTTTTTACAATTCTCGGGCCGGACTTTTTCGCACGAAAAGTACCTCTTTACCGGACATTTTGGTAACACGCATGGGGTCCGTCCGTTCTCGGAGTGGGGGGCCCGGGAGTGGCGTACGCAGGATTTTTTCAAGGGGGGGGGGGGTTAAAAAATTGGGCCTTTCGGGCCCAAAATTTCGCAACGACTCAGCATTATTATTTTGTTCCCGAAAATTTGAAAATCGCGCCGACCGAAAATTCGCTCAGTGGGGGGGGGGGGGGGGGGTTAAGAGGACACTTTTTTTCTTTTTTTTTGGTCTCGAAATTTGAAAAAAAATTATTATTATTCTGCTTGGGTCTAATTTCATCCTATATGTATTAACTTTATTTCTCATCTTGCCTTTCTCTCCCTCAATTTTCCTTCCTCTTCCTCTCTCTCTCTCTCTCTCTCTCTCTCTCTCTCTCTATCTCCCTCTCCCTCTCTTGTTTCTCTCTGACCCAGCTGTTTATGTGTTCTCTCCCTCCAAATTGGGGTCGACTTCACAAGATCTTTAAATAGATCTTAATCTGATCCTGTTACTTGTGCTGGCAACTACTGATTTTACTATGTCCATCTTTCTATGTTTGTTATACTTGTATGCGTTTATTTGCAATTCTATGTATCTGTTTTTATATTGAGTGAATAAAAGATTTTTTTTTGTTGAATTTTTGATTTTTTTTTTTTCTTGAATTTTTTTATTTGTTTTAATTTGATTTTTTAATTTGAATTTTGAAGAAAAAAAAAGGGAAAAAAAGCAAAAAAAAGAAAATGTTAGATAGGCCTAGCTTTAATACTGACCTATATGATAACGTAGCTGACAGGGTATAGGTGTTATCAAATAAGACATGATCCAGCCTACACGAACCTAGGAATTTTGAACAGAATATAAAGAAAGAATTGAAAATAAGTACTATAAGATTAGAAACAGAAGAAGGAGAAGAAGAAAAAGAGGAGGAGGAGGCCGGAGGAGAAAAAAGAGGAATAAGTTAAATTTCTATATATAGTGTACAAAAACATAAGTATATACACAATTAAAGAAAGAGGTCAAAGAAATTATGTAAGCCTTCAAGCTCATTAAATCAATTGATTCATAATCAAACTTGAACTTTGTGGCAAAGGTGACTTCCGGGTGGCTTTAGCACAATTTACGCTTTAGCTTTAGCATGCATCCTCATCATAATTAATATAATAATCGGCGGCGTACCATATGCACGTCCGCAAAGCCCATTCAGCTCGGATATCCCGCGAGCGCGAAAGTCAAATTGAAGTCGGAAACAGTGAGTAATATTATCATTACAAGTTTGTGCATTGCCGTATATAATATATGTGCTTCTCACCGAATAAGAATACATGTACCTTCAATAAATTGGAATATCTTTTACCTTAGTGTGTAGATTCTACCCTTACCCGGACTTGCATGACTGTAAGCGAGATTATGCCGATTGGGAGTGGACCGTGGTGTGGCGCTTGGCCGGAGCTCTGGCGGTCGAGATGGAGCTTCTTTCTGCTCGGCTCCGGCACGTAGTCGTAGAACTTTGCGCAATGATCGAGCGCTGTAGGCCTACCATGATTTTATTGATCCGCTCGAGTGGCTTCGAATTTAAGTAAGAGAGAGGGCCCACTTAACTTAAGCTCAACTTAAGTTCACTGGCAATGTCAATACTTAATATTATCTATGTCAGAACCAAGGAGATTTTGACCAGTAGTAAATGGGCGCTGGTCCGAGAATAAGGATCGTCTTCATAAACGAAGATCATCGTCTTTGTAAACGCGGACCAACGCGTCCATATTTCTGATGTTCCATATTTCTGATCGGCACATTGGCGATGCAAAAAACGGATTCCGGGATGATTTTCTTGATGCATTTTACAAGTAGGCCTAGACCTACAACCCATAAAAGTAGACGGTCAACTAGGGTTATTTTCCCCTGGGGAATCCAAATTTGGCATTGCCAGCTGGCGGTTCGGTAACCCACAACCCGCAGAGCGCCGACGAAAAAAAAACGTTCGCGAAAATGCAAACGATCGTTGTTTATGAGGACGCATTTTGTCCGCGTTTATGAGGATTTCCTCGTTTATGAGGACGATCCTCATTCTTGGACCAGCGCCCCTACTGTTGACGCACCTCACACATTTCAGAATAAATTTCCAGTTTATTAAATAAATTTTTCCCATCCTATTTTGATGAAACTTTCACTGTTTTGTTTGATTTTTTTTTTTCCATTTATGATTTAACTTGTCAGTTCAACTTGCAAATGGGCCGTATTATCCTTTAAAGCACTAAGCAGGCATATTCCTAATCTTGTGTTAGTTAAAGGGATCCAGTAACTTTGTCTCAGATTCTGAAACAAAATTTTGGATTTAGCTCATGATGCAATGATAATTATAAACCTTTAGGTCAGTCAGGAACCCCATGACTCTTACAAGCCGATCGCCTGTCTGATTATCAAGATATTTATGATTTGAATTACAAATTTTGAAAACCGTTCGCCTGACGGTTTTCATAACACTACAGTCCATTGGGGAAAACGAGTATGGTAAAACCGGTCACTCAAAGGTTTTTACTTTTTTGAGGCACTTCTTGATCATTTTGAAGCGCATTTTTTTAGGGCTTCAATATTACACCATATCACAGACACTGATAACACAAAGGGCCGTGTATCTCAGATTTAACATTGTTAAACGATCCCTTTAAATAGTCTAGATTGTAAATGAAAAAAAAAAAAAAAAATCTTATTTTTCATGTAGTTTGCACTTTAAGCAATAATTGTGTTGCATTTCACTATTCCAGGATACTACATAATTATATATTCTTCTCTTCTCTTTTCTTCTGTTGGTACCTCTGTACAGTTTGAAACTGATTTGAATCTTAGCAAAGCAATCATCACATGGGATCATCATGACCTCGTCCAGTGATGGCAATGAGATCTTGGAAATCAAGAAGGCTCTAAAGGTTTGGGAGAATGACTTCAAAGAGACCAACAACCGCAAGCCAGGCCGAGATGACATTGCGTTAGCCCCTGACAATGTTCAAGGTACAGTCACTATGGATTCAGAAGTATTCCCATGTCTTGAGCCGTAGGATAATATCAATAAAAGGGAGTGACATGGTTATAGTGACAGTTCAATTCAATTCAGTTATTTCTTTTTCCTTTTTTTCTTCTTCAGAATTTTTTCAGAAATATAAAGTTGACTATTTGTGGAAATTTGGATGGAAACGTGTGCACACATATTGACTCATGCATGTTAATTTGCGCATGAGCAGAAGAGATGCTTGTAAAGATGGATTTTCTTAATAAACTTACAACCGTCATTGGCACAGGTACTGTTGCTACAGTTGTGTTATGATTTTATGATATAATTTTAATGTCACCTTATTGTGACATATTTAGAAATATGTGGACATTCTTGTATTCTCAATCACACTTCCATAGAACAACCTTACATGTATGTTTTGTCATTCTAATAACGGGACAACATATTGTGGTACTTATCAATTTGAAAAATGGCCTCATGTACATGTATATTCCGGTGTGTCTATAATATAGATTTGTACAGCAAGTATAGCAAGTTGAAGAAAGGTCAAAAGCCAAGCAGCAATATCACTCAGGATGATGGAAACAAAACCAGATGCGATTCAAGTCATACTCCTGTAAAGAAGGTAGGTTCTCTGAAGGATAGATCCATGTTGGTCCATGTACATTTCAATGTATTTATGACTTTTCAATAGAGTACCAAAGTGTGACGTCATACCGGCCATTTAAGTTGTCAAGGTTGCTGGTTTAAAACAATTTTGTGCCAAACATTGGCGTTGTGATCACACCAGCACCAGACACCGGATTTGCCCTGCTCCATCCTGTGGCTCGAATGATTTTGCGGTGAACCTCATGCGCAGGCTTTGTTGTTCGGAACTAGTAACCTGGACGACAAGCAAATATGACGCTAGAACTTCGATACTCTATTGGCCTCCTTCATTGTTTCCCTATGAAAGGTTTCCCCCTGTGTGATTTCCGATTTCCGATTGACAGATCATGATGTTATACTAATCCAAGCACATTGCCAAGATGAGAAAGAATACATGATGAGACCATTAATAATAATAATAATATTCTGTTCTTGTATAGTGCATATCGTGCCTATGGTTGTAGATTCTGCATTGCCATACGATGTTGTATTTTGTAACCCTAACCCAATATAAAACTTATCTAAGACTGGAGTTAACATTATTATTTTAAGGATCGTCATTATTTTAGGAACCATATTTAAGATGAAGAAGGGAGTAATGACTGACTCTGGTTGCCCTGACTTTCCTCCAGGCCCATAGGTGTCACTTAGTTCAATAACATTCTTCATAAATTAATGTTACCGGTAGATTATTTCATTGTAAATGTGACTATTATTATTGTTTCAATGTAAAAAAGGATGTGATATATTCCATGGGAGCAAAACATCAAATGTAGGTACTTCTTTTTTCATATAGGAAGATAAATACTATTCTTGGTCCACACAAATCGTAGAGCAGTCATATTGTTGAGCACATTTGCATTCCAACAGCAAACATTGTCTGTTTGGCGTCAGAAGGGTGATAACTGATATACTTTTACACAGAGTTAACATCCTTCTGGCTATGAACAAGCAATATCTCATATACTTGTTCCTATAGTCACCATAACTCCACTAAATACAACGTTCATTCCCTTATCATATTCTGTGCAGGACTCGACCAGCAATGATGATAATGGGGAAGTGTTGAAGGATACCCTCGACAAAAGTGCAGATTCCACTTGTGAAGATGTATGGGGATCTCACCTTAATAAAAGCAAGAGGAAGCCATCGGAAGAGGAGGACGAAGTGACCGAAAAGAAGGAGGATGAAGCTGATGCAGCACTTAAGATGTACAGCAAGAAACTTTTCAACAATAGCCGTGCAAACAGTCAGGTGGGCAAAGTGACCAAGTCAAAATGGGACTTGCAGAAAGATGTCTCCATAGACTTTGTGGAACATTAATCTTGATTTTGGGAAATTGCTTTATTATACCATCAAATATCAAAATTTCTTATCTTAGATGATTATAAGAACAACCCAATATCTTACTGAACAAAATCAACTGAAGTCATGCAAGTATATAAAATGTCTTTCTCTTTGAACTGTTCCATTGTAAGAGTAGTTTCTATATTGATTGAAATGATTTATTACTTCTGCATTATATGTGGCTTCCTTTCATCTACAAAATAAGTTCACATTTAATTATAGATATAAAGTTGTGAGTTTGTTTCATACACTAGTAATGATAATGGATTACAATTGTTCATGTTCATGTTGCCATTCCACACAGATGTCAGGTGGTCCAAGACAGGGAAGGCCTAGTGCCAAAAAGCAAGACTTCTGGTCAAAAGAGGAGAAATCCAGTCCAAGACTGGACTCATCTCACAAGCAAGGATCTTCCATTCACAGCCACTCAAAAGATCACAGAGAACCCGCACCAGTCTTGGATTTCTTTGGAACCAAGCTGAGTACAAAGACCATCAAGTTTGGATCATGCATAAAGGGAAGGACTAACATAGATCCAGCTCGGGTGGTTGGATCAGGACTTCCGAAGACAAGGCACCACTCATTGCAAGCAGACTGGCTGATGAAATGTGAGAAGGAGAATGAGCTTAAGCCATACCTAGGAGATATAGATATGAATGACAAGTCTGAGCTAATCAGCGACATGGACTTGATGGAAATGACTGGTAACTCGGTAAATAACGATAAAAGAAGTTCCAGGAAGACCAGAAGGAAGAGTGTAAGGGAATCTGCTGATGACCATGAAGCTGATAATGTTGGAGAGACTCCAGAAAAGCACACTGTGTCTTCACAAAGTGTACATCCAGGATCAGATAGGGATGATGGATATACATGTATTGTAAAGAAGAATAATGGTGCAAGTAGTTTTTCTCAACATGAACACACGCCATCAAAGGAGAGTCACAAAACCGATAAAACTCAATTCTCAGAAAATGTGCCCAGGAAAGGAAAACATACAGAGAAATCTGTGAATGGTGGTGATGATTCATCTATAAATAATGAAAGTTCCAAAGATAAATCATTTGATGGAATCTCTCTTGCTGAACTGCACCAACTTGAGAGTAATTTAGATTGTATTGAAGAGAGTGATGGCGACAAAAAGAGAGTCAACATTTCTCCTTCAGCTCCTCCATCCAAGAGAAGGAAAACTGGAAGCGAGAAGGAGCGATTGAATGAAGATGGAGGAGAGAAAGAAGAACAGACGATGGTTGAGGAGGAGGAGGAGGAGGATGGTGAGGAAGATTCCTCAAAGAAGGTAAAGAGAAGGAAGGTGTCGGGTGGTGGTGGTGGTGGTGGTGGTGGCGTCTCATCATCATCATCCAAGCGTAGTAACCTCAACGAGAACTTTGTGCGGTTGAACATGCTGACCAAGAGCTACCGGAGGAAAGGGAAAGGAGGGATGAGAGGGGAGCAATACAAGAGGATGATGTGGAAGCAGAAAACAGGTGCTGGAGGAGGAAGGGGAAGAGGAGGAGGAGGAAGGGGAAGAGGAGGAGGAGGAGGAAGAGGGAGAGGGGGATTCCGACCAGGAATGAGCCAAGGAACGGATAAGTGTTTCAAGTGTGGAGGAACTGGTCACTGGGCAAGTAAATGTTCAGGTAGGTGTATTTCCTTATAGGGAATATAATGGGAAAAAATAGGTAGATTTGGGGAAGCACAGTATTATTTCTAAAAGATAATTTCTTTACCTAGGTAAATGTACTTACTTTTTGTCTTGTCTGCGTAGCAGAGCAAGGTGTCACTATTTCTTTCATCGTGTTAGTAGTAGTTGTAGTCGTAGTAGTTTGAACTTGAATTTGTTATTTTGAAATTTGAACATTTTGGCAAGTTGAAGGTTGATGTACCTGTACGGTATAAAGCCCACCGCACACTATATGATCTGACTATGATCAGAGTTCAGAAGAATTTGCAATAGCATTTAATACGAACATTCAAACTCTGGAAATCTTAATGTTCGAGGATCTGAATAGGGAATAGTCATATGATTTGTAAAATCTAAATTTCAAAGGATTTGAATCGTCTTTGGGGAAGGAAAAGCTAAACCTGCTCAGAATCGTAGTGACGTTGGACCATTTGTGGGATTGTCTACAATTTGAAGCTGATTTGGCTTTAATTCTGACTACCGGTATAAGACTTAAGTGCACTAAAATTCAGGTTGTTAGTATTTAATCATCATTTAGAAACTAAATCGGGAAGATGACAGTTGTTTAGATTTCCATATCTAATGTAATTGCCATTTCTTCAAAAATCAGATTTCAGGAGGATTGTGTAGTGTTCACTGAGGAGTACAGTGTAATATGAATCATTTGCAGGTTATTTTTGAAAATATGTTTATTTTGACTTAAGATAAGACTCTAGAGGAGTAACATGTACAGTTGATTTATTTGATTTCTAATTTACATTGTAGATTTTTTTTTATAATTTTTTTTTTAGGGGGATGCATGAAACATTTCATATCAACATTTAAAAAAATCTTGATTGATTCTGGGACACAAAGATTGTTTTGTTGCAGATATGATTTCATCTCATCAATTTGATTGAAAGCAATATGTTTACTTTTGTATCAATTGTATAACGTTATGATATTTTACTTTGTCCTTAAAACACAGGACAAGGCTCTGTAAAGAAGAAGTGTGAAGATGAGTCTGAGGATCCGGAGACTGTGATGGGTCCTCTACCAACCCTTGAGGAAGCTGCACTTATGGCAGCGGGTGCCAAGCCTCAACCAGGTGGGTTGTTTTATTACCAAATTTCGGCGATGCAGTTTTCACGGGGCAGGCCTAATAATTAACCGATTTAAATCGGTTTCCTGATTTTTTAAAGATTTTTTTTCCTGACTTTTTTTTTTTTTTCCTGATTTTTTTTTTTCTTCCCAATTTTATCCTGATTTTACAGATTTTTCCATTATTTTCTCTATTTTTCTCTATTTTCCCCTATTTTTTCAAAGTGTTCTTATTCAGAAGGGGGGAATGTTGGTAGATGCCATTCCCCCCCCCCCCCGAATCCTCTTCTTTTTTTTTTACTCAATTTTTAGTGCTCACAATCACCCCTGTCACGGGGTCCCTGTTAAATAAAATTTGTATTAAAAACAAATTACAATGAGTGATGTCCCATAGCTTAGAGGCTGTTGGGGCTACAATGATATGGACCTTGAGAAACGGGTCCTCCAGCTGTTCTGTTTAGCTGCTCAAATGACATTCCTGTCCACTGCTTGATGTTATCAGTCCATGCCCTAGGTGGTCTGCCCCTCTTGATAAGTGATAAGCTAATAACAAAAAAAAATCATGATTTTGATAGGCTATGAGCAAATTTGTTGTAGAACCATTGCAGCTATTACAGAGTACATGTTTTATGAAACGGGACCCAGTATTGAAACAAGTGCATACTGTTGAAGGTAATATTGTTATGTAGTTTGTTTTCATAGCATGTGTTCATGAGGGACAAATGTCATGTTCTAGGTTGTGTTTGTCATGTGGGGGGAAAAAAAATCACATTTGCATTGGATGCATTACCCTAATTCATGCCTAAATTTTGTGCTGTAATTTGTTTGAAAAAAATATCTGATGCTGTATGGTCAAGGTATTTTTCATTTTAATATTATATTTATTTATTTGCTGAAGATCATACATACCTTTCTTGCATTGATCAGGTCTAAGATGTTACAATTTATTTCTAATAACATATACTCTTTTCACCCTGGTTTTGCTTAACCCCGTACTATGCTTAGCCCCGTACTATCCTTAACCCCGGACTACCTTTTTTGGCTTTTCACACACACTGTTTTTAGTCCCGTACTAGCCCCGGATATCGTGAATGTTATGATTGGACAGTGTGCTCCTTACTTCGCATCTGGCCAGCTGCGATACGCTCCATTGCGTAGTACCGGACTATTTTTCGTTTCTGTTCTCATTCATTTGCTTGGCACTGCAATTGCTGGGTTAGCAGGAGTTAGCACCACAATTGCAGAGTTAGCCCTGCTATTTTGCAGGGTTAGTTAACCCCGTACTATAGGTGGGTTAGCCCACTTTAGCCCACTTTGGTAAATACGAGTCTGAACAGAAAGTTGAATAGGCTTAACCCCGTACTATAGGTGGGGCTAAGACCCCCCCTTAACCTCACCTATAGTACGGGTTTAGCAAAATTTTGCCATTGTGAAAACAGTATAAGGTTACCCAGTTTGGGAAATGAGGTGAGAAGTGCTAAAAATGCAACTTTGCTATTAAAATGTATTTGTTTCTTACAGGTAACCTTGCGGATGAAGGAAGAGGAGACAAGTTTGAACCCCTCAGCATTGCTACTCCCGTCTACGAGAATCCCATCGCGAAACGTTCCATTGATCCTTTGTATGAGCCTACAGAGGAAGGCATTCCAGACGGTGAGGATTGAGAAACACAGAACTTGAGGAATGAATATAGTCGCCTCGTCCTACGACTACATGATTGTTATTATAAACTTAGTTAAATACTACTGTATGACACTCTTATCAGGGTTCTGCATATTTGACATGTATTTTCCTTTGTTATTTTTTGTAATATTTTTTTTATTAATGCTTTGTAGGTGATGTTTGTAAGAGCTAACAAGGGGACCCATATCGTATGTGATCATTCTGCCAATTGGTCTAATTCTATTTCAAATTTGTATCTTTACATACATTATACTTGCATGATTCTTCTCTTACAATCCTTGTCTTTATATAACCCCTCAAGTCGTAGGGCAACAGGATTTTGAAACAAAGATTGACGAAATAAAAACAAGACATTGAAATATTTTAAATCTATGTAATATACTTTATATGAACAGTGATTTTAATTACAATATCTGGGTTATTGTTGTATCCTTCTTTGGTTCAAATCTTAGCAACACCCAAGGAAGTGTTCTCTGATTTCAAGAAGATGGGCTATGATACCTTCAGACGTGGCCAGGAGGAAGCTGTCATGAGAATTTTATCAGGTAAGAGATGATTGATGATGATGATGATGATGAGGATGAGGATTAGGATGATAATGGGGAGGAGGAGGATGATGATTAATAATACTAATGATGATGATGATGATAATTAGATCAATTTAAATAGCGCAGCTACTAATAAATGTTATGAGCCAGAGCAATATGGTCATATCTCAGCCAATACCTAACATATTCAATTGGTTTTCAATATTTTGACATTATTTTTGATGCTCTTTCGGAAAATGAAGAAATTCCAAAAATAGATTTTTTTGAAGACGTCACACTTCACCACTCTATAGAGGTTAAGGTTGATGGAGAGAGCTTCAAAATGTCTGGAAAGGACTGGAAGGATCTCCAGGCAATGATTCAGCTGTTAGCTTGTAGAGATGGTGTAACTTTTTTAGTGTAACTTTCAACACCTAATTTATTTGATCATCCCCTGCTAGGCCTCTCCACTCTGGTAGTACTATCAACAGGAGCAGGGAAATCCCTATGCTACCAGCTGCCCGCCTACATGTACAACAAGCGCAGCCCGGCCATCACCCTGGTCATCTCTCCGCTCGTTTCACTCATGGAAGATCAAGTTGTAGGGCTCCCTAGCTTCCTCAAGGGTGCAAGGCTGCACAGTCACATGAGCAAACCACAGAGAGAAAAGGTAAGTTTCATTTAGGGGCTCCAGTGTTATATTACCAATGGGCTAAGTGATTTCTCCCTTTGTAACACTTTAAAGAGGGTGTAGCATAATGAGACTACATGTCTTTCCTGTGGCCTGACTCGGGGGCCAATCGGGTATAATAGGACTACGGACGACGCGACCGCAGTATTCACGTGCGTGCAACATACGCGAAACCGAAGCCTGAGGAGAACTTTGGTCTGTTTCACGAACGCTAGCGTGTGCTGACCGTTAATCAGTCCATTCGTTTACGTGCAGTTGTCCAAAAGAAGTCGCAAATGGTGTTAACCAGTATTTGCCATGCTACAACCCCTTTAAATGGTAGTTATAGTTTACTTGATGATTATATTGATGGTCATATTATTGATGAGGATATGCATGAATTGGAAGTAAAATGGTACTTTCAAAGTAAATCTTTAGTATTCCATCAAATTTATTATATTATTATAAGTATTACATGATTGATAAATATATTGGACTTATCTAGCAATCTAGGTGTCATGACGATGAAGTTGATAGTTCATGTTGTAATGTGTATATGAATGTGTCCATTAAAACTGCAAACATCAATTCTTTTGATGAAAACATCAACTCATTTTACTGAAGAGGCCTGAGTGAATGTATATCTTACAAAATTGAATGTATATAGAGACCAGCATTGTTAGAAGCTTTCTAAGATAATTTTACTGTTTGTTGATGTTAGTCTTACAAAATTGAATGCTTCAAAAGTGATGCAGTTTCATAGGCTCTGTCAAAGACATTGTTTAACAATGTTAAATCTGAGGTGCATGGCCCTACGTGTTATCAGAGTCTGTGATATGGTGTAATATTGAAGCCAAAAAAAATTGCGCTTCAAAATGATCATGAAGTGCCTCAAAAAATTAAAAATCTTTGAGTGACTGGTTTTACCATACTCATTTTCTCCAATAGACTGTAGTGTTATAAAATCCGTTAGGAAAACGAGAAATGAAATTCTGATTTCCAATTATAAATATCTTGATAATTAGACAGGCGATTGGCTTGTAAAAGTTATGGGATTCCTGACTGACCTAAAAGTTTATAATCATGATTGGAACATGAGCATCAGAATCTGAGGCAATGTTACTGAGTCACTTTAAACACAGTCACTGTTTGACTTTGATGAAGTTAAAACCCTTCTTTTCCATCCAGGTCCATGCAGAGATTCAGGCGGGGAAGGTGCAGATCCTCCTGGTATCACCAGAAGCAGTGGTAGGAGGGGGTACAAACTGCCTGCCCCACCCCTCCAAGATGCCACCCATTGCCTTTGCCTGTGTGGATGAAGCTCACTGCATCTCAGAGTGGAGTCACAACTTCAGGCCCTCATATCTCATGTTGTGCAAGGTAACAGCAATTTCATAGTGACATTAATTCTCCTATTCATAAAGACATGAAGTTTAGGTTTACTTAACCAATATTTACAATATTATGTTTGGTGATGTTTTCATGGAAGATGATTTTGTGTACCTGAATCAGTTTCCTCCCTTGATTTGAACAAACCCCATACTGCTTCTTTGTTTGTGAGTAGGTGAAATGTGATTTTCCTCCTTTTTTTTAAATTTCAGTGTAATCTCTTATGTAGTGCTGAATATTAGATTCCCTTTCCCTTAATGATATATATTGCAACATTTTAATTTCACAACTTCATGTTAGATGTTGAAGTGTACTATCCGAAAGGTTTGACTCAGTCTCGAAACTGAGGTCCGTCTGAGCCAGTTGTAGGCAAAGAGAGAGAGCCGACCAAGTGGACGTACCGCTAGACCAACTCACATCACCTCGTCAGAAAAACCTGGGACCTGTTTCACAAAGCTTTTTTATCAATGACAAATGACAAAAATCAGTGACAAATCTGCTGATAACCAATCAGAAGCAAGGATTTCAGTAGCTTATAACAAAAACTGTCATTTGTCACTGATGACAAGTTTTGTGAAATGGGGCCCTGGGTGTCTATTCTTCAAGTACATGTAGTAAAGTGGTGACACAGATTTACCTTCACACTCCATTAATATGAGAAGTGCTTTCCATTTCCTTATACTACCTCTCAGTAGAAATATTGTGTTCACTGCTTCATTTGTACATTATTTGTTTCAATCTAAAATGGTAGGTTTTAAAAGAGAGACTTGGTGTCCACTGCATCTTGGCGTTGACCGCTACTGCCACGAAGACCACCTCTGACAGTGTGGCCCACCACTTGGGCATCGCTGACCAACCAGGAGCGGTCATCAGGGGGTGCTCGGTGCCCAGCAACCTACAGCTGTCTGCCTCAAAGGATCTAGACAGAGAAAGGGTAAATATTTTGAACCAAATCGTCAAACAAACAATTTTGAAGTTGCTGTATTCTGCATGGGTGTCTCTCATTTAAAAAGTTTTAAAAACCTCTTTTTAGCAATTTTTGAGTAATTGGTACTTATTTTGAAGTGTTAAAACAACATTCAACTCCATGATACTTATTCCAACAAATATAGTTGTGCCATCTCATACAGTAATGGATATATATACAGTCAAACCTGCTTTAGTGACCAACTGTCTACAAAAAGCACATTTTTTGTTTCCCTTGAAAATGGTTTCACATTGAAACATGTACTAAAGGAACCTGTCTACAAAGACCATGTTTGACTGTATATATCATTCTTAATTTGGAAAAATGTTTAGTGCATGTATTTTGATATCAACCATTATTACATTGATGTCAATGTTTATGAGAAGAAAAAAATTCAAACTTCTCTTCAATCAAGTAATCATAATATCAATTCTCTTGACTATTTGTAGGCTTTGATTGAACTGCTGAAGGGGGAGAGGTTCCGCAAGCTGAAGTCTATCATAGTGTACTGCATCAGACGAGAAGAGACGGAGAGGGTTGCCTCTCTCATCAGGACTTGCCTACAGACCGAGCCTTTGGACTCCGACTCCGAAAATGATGATGATGAGGGAGAGAAGATGGAAACTGAAGAGGATGGTCAGGAGGAGAAGAAGACAAGCAAGACGAAGGAGACGAAGGAGACCAAGAAGAGCAGCTACCAGAAGAAAATCAGAGGAAAGAAGAACAAAAAACCTGGTAAGTATTCATCTTTTGTATGGCATGCACATCAGGGCCCCCGTCTTACAAAGAGTTGCGATTGATCCAAATTAATCGCAAGTCCTCCAATCAATCGCAAGATGTAGTTTCCTATCTCTTATGCGCATAGTTGTGATCGATATCAATTGCAAATAAGTTGCAATTGATATCAACTCTTTGTAAGATAGGGCCCAGGTTATGGGTAGGCATCCCTGCCATGATAACAGCGCCGATGGCTTCTAGTCCGTTTGGAAAGTCCCATTTTATTACTAAGTAAATTCTATAATTAGCCAGTGGATAAAGGTACTGGTTTTAATGAAATGTGATCCATATTTATGACCTTGATGTTGATTGAATTCTGATGATACAAAAGATTTTCTGGATAAAAAAGTTGGGTGGATGCATGATTTCTCTTCACTGAATTATCTATAAAGGATCAGAGAGGTTGATATTTTTGGAGTCTAAGAAATCTGATTTAGTGTAGATGGTTATAAGGAAAGGAAATCCAAGTTAGAATAGAAAAAAAGTTGCTGGAACAATGTCTTTTACTTGTTATTTTGATTTTTGTCATTCAGTAAAACTTGAAGCTAACAGCTGCGAGGCCTACCACGCTGGCAAATCTCCTGCAGAGCGTAGGAGAGTTCAGAACCAATTCATGTCGGGTAACCTGCGCGTTGTTGTTGCCACTGTAGCGTTTGGCATGGGGCTTGACAAGGCCGACGTGAGATCCGTCATCCATTTCAATCTACCGAGGACCTTTGAAAGCTTCGTGCAGGAGATTGGACGAGCAGGGAGAGATGGGTTGCCAGCACATTGTCATATCTTCCTTGATAAGACGGTGAGTAAACTTTATAAAAAGAACTCAAAAAGGAAACTCTTTCCAGAGGTTTTTTTTTGTCACCACTGATTGAACTCGAAACTTTCCCAGGTTATGACACAGAGACTGTAAAGAGATGTGTGATATAAGGATAAATGTACTATTATGTGTTCTAAAAGAATGATCCTAATTTAATCGATTTGAAGGTATCTTGTTGTACTTCTTACCCGAATTTGACATCTTATTTGGTAAAGAATACTGCAGATTCAAACATTGCAAGAGTATCTTGCTAAATTGATGACACTACAAATGCCAACTTCTTGCCCCCTTTGTGTTCACTAGTCACCAATCTAATGTTTTGATAATGTTTTCATAATCAATATCATTCATGCTGTCTAAGGCAGTACCATTCATAAGTCCCTGTGAAAACACTGTTATTTCCACATGTTTCTAAGGATTTGTAGTTTGTCTTTGTTTCTCCTGCAGGGAAGTGATGTTTGGGAACTGAAGAGACACACATTTGGGAACTCGGTGGATCGGTTCACCGTCAAGAAACTAGTCAAGAGGATCTTCAAACCCTGCAAATGCAACCAGATCCACAAGCTCAAAGAGGTATGTCTGCATTATGGTAATAGTGAGGGCCAAACTTTGCTTACTAACAAGCATTTATTGCTTTCTTAGCTGTCAGGTAAAAAAACCACCACCACTACCACTATAAATCTGGGGCATAAATTGCATTCCTGATGATATGCATGGGTTATATTTAACAAATCAATATATATATAATGAATTATAGGCATGAAGAAAATGGTCTAGGAACGTGAGACGTAGCTGTACCATACAACTTTATTACGAGCTTTCGGCTTGTGAGGCCTTCTTCAGGTACAGATACACATAAAGAAACAAATAAATTGTATATATAATGAATTATTGTATTTATATGTATTCGAATTGTAGCTGACTGTTTGTCCCATTGACTCCACAATGTTTTTGTATTTTTGCAGGCCAATGCAGGAGAAAATGATGAACATAAGCCATCTCACAGTATATGTCCAGGTCACGCATGTTCCTTTCCTGTTGAGACTACAGTACAGGATCTGGATATCAAAGAAGAAGGTACTGATTTCTGTTTGCCTCGTTCTTTCTTCGTTCTTTCTCTTCCTCTTCATTTGGAGACACTGGAAAGAAAAATAATTATAATAATATTCCACTTTTATATAGCGCATGATACATCTACGGTGTCTCTAAACCCTTTACAGATATACTTTTACCCCCGTCATTGGATTCAATACTCGCCCGCACACACTGTGTGCACAATCTCCACTCTCTGGGGAGCATTCCAGGCAGGCGTTACTTGACGCTCAAAAACTGTTTGACCAACAATGACGGTCGCATTCTACCAGGTACCCATTTAACACCGGGATGGAGAGAAACAGGACTTGAAGTTGTTAGCTACTGTGGAAAATGTGATGTGTATAATATAGAGTGAGAGTGAGAAGGTGCATCTTTATTAATCATCTTCTTTGTGTATTATCCTTTCCAAGGTTCTTCTCCAGGTTTTTATAACTTTTTCCAAATGAATTAGCAGAGTTTTCATGATTGTCTCGATTGCTGTCACTTTCTCTCCATAGCTCAGTCTGTCTATTCAATTCTCTTCATTTTATAGAGGAATGAGGAAAAGTGTTAGTTTTGATATTTTATCTATTCTATTCCAGTCTTAATATGATTGAAACGCCCTTTGCCTAAGGGTAGATAGATCATATATAGTTTCTAATATTTCCAATTTTTATTCCCCAAACCCTAGGGATTGCAACCCTGATGTGTTACCTTGAGCTGCACCCAGACCGCTGGCTGGTCACACACCCACACACCTACACCAAATGCGAGCTCAACTTCTACGGAGGCCCGCGAGAGCTGCGGGAGTGCGCCATCAAGAGCCCTGCCATAGCCGCAGCGCTCGCCAGGGAACGGATCAACGGAAAAAAGGGTTCCAAGGATACCGGCAGGACGACGCTGGAGTTTGATGTCGTGGAGCTGGCGAGCGCCATGGGCTGGGAGGTTACGCCGGCGAAGAGAGAGCTTAGACGGCTGCAGTGGAAGCATGATAAAATAAAGGGTATGGGATCATATGATAATAATAATAATAGTGTAAACTAACAGAGCGCACACACCGTCCAGGGACGCTCATGGTGCTAGCTCAGCAATAGTATAGTATTAATGACTGCTTTGAGAGAAATAGTTGTTTTTATACGCTCAAGGGAAGGTTAGAATTGTGCTATTGCCCGAGGCGTGCCGAGGGCAACAGCCCAATTGTAACCTTCCCGAGAGCGTATAAAAACAACTATTTCTCGAATATTAAAGCAGTCATTAATACTTTTATATGCCACCACCTTGGCCTTTCTCTAGTTTATCTGCACGGTTGTTTTTTATGAGTGTTTCTTTGAGAGTAGACTAGAATGATCTAGATTCTAGTCTAAGCAAGATATTTTTACAATTTTTAGGGCGGGCCGGCCCTGTGGGAAATATGGAGAAAAACCTGCGCTTTCATATGACACCTCACTTATTGAGTATCACCTTCAGGATCACGAGCAATATTAGTTTGAAACTCTGGTAATTAAAACATCCACCAATCTAGCATGATCGAGTGCGCAATGGCCAATGGAAATGCATAGGGATGTGTGTAATCTCTACGCGAAGGATCTGCATCTGTCCGTGACGTACAAATCACTGCAATCACCAGCATCTGGTTGTCGCGTACTAGAATCTAGATCTAGGCCTACTGAAAAAAAATTATGGAAGATTTCACGTACCCTTTTTGGTGTTCTTGCTGTCAGCATGTCTCGCATTTGATCCTCATCCAGAAGTTGAAATCTTGGGAGAGTTTCTACAGCCATTTTTGCCTTGTTTGAAACGAGATATATTGCCGTATTAAAAATGCCGACCAATTCTTCGCACATGTACGGTATCCGCGATCGCTCAAACCATTTTTTAACATGTAAACCTATGGGTAACCATGGTTACTGGGATTTTAGAAATATTTTTTAGAACTATTACATGGGTTTGGAATTTTACCGGGAATTTTACAGGAATAGTTAAAGTTTATGAATGCAATTTCGACCAATCAGATGGCTGGATTTCTTAAGTGAGGTATATAATTCTCTTTAATACATGTACAAGTAAAGTAAATGTTTATTTGATAATAGAGTTATACTATCAGAAACTCATAACCAATTTTGCAATATAAGAGATGTCTTTGCCGTCATCTTTCCCCTAATCTTTATGACTTTCCACAATGCCTCTTCAGAACAATTCTCTCTCACTATGATGGAGTAAAACTGCCAAATATCCAACACTTCTTTATGTATTTGAAGGCAAATTTAATGCAACCTACAAGAAAAATAAAACCCAGCAAGACATGAACAACACACTTGTACGTATTTATGTTGAGGAGCCCTCTGAAAATGTTGCATGTCTCACTAAATGCATAGATATAAACTTCAAATGGGGCCTGTCACCACGAAATGAGTCCAGTTGGTCAAAAATTTTATTCCTGTTTTTAAGTATTATATGAATCTACATTAAGTAAGCTTTAAATTAAGGGGTCACACATTAAAATTGATAAATTATATCCAGAAAATATGAACAAAAACCTAATTGGACTTTATAAACAATGGGATTACCCAGTTTTGAGATAATTAGGTGTAAAGTTAATGATGCGTAACATATTATAGTCTGGTCAACAACAACATAGCAACAACACACTTCCCATCATTCGATTTTAATGAAACTTTCAACAAACAAAGAATTTAATAAGTAGATTTTTGGAAAAATCTTAAATGTGGTAGGTGGGTCAATTTTCAGTACATACACACTATATACATCGCTATTACTACGATTGAGCCTAATGCGACACTGGACTCATTTCGTGGTGACTGGCCCCAAATATGATCTGCCCTTTATAATTCAGGATTGCTGTCAGTTTTTCATTTTGTTCCATTAGATCACACATTTTTACCAAATATTTACCAGATGTTATGTAAGTCTCACTTGTACTTTAACGGCTCTTTATCATGATTTCAATGGAAGAAAACAAAACTCACAAAGATGATAATCCCTGATAAAACTCTGGTTTTTTATCACCCCCTCTGTAGGTTCATCTTTTGTTTCAATGCTTTGATATTTGATTGTAATTTATATTGCCTTTTTATGAATCTGTGGACAAAAATGAAATTGAAATTGAAATTGAACATTATGTTCAGACTCTCTGTGTGAGGTTAGTAGATCCAAGGAACTCCGGGATGGCAGTCAATATTCCATTCCCCTCTTGCTCATCTGATATCTGATATATCTTATTTTGTACTCTTGATTGATTTATATCGTTATTCTGTCATGATTGTATTCTGTTTTGTATATTTTATTGGATTTGAATAAAATTGAATTGATACAGGTTGGGTGAGGACCGGTGTGATGGTGGAGTTTTCTGAACTGGCCTTCTCTTTCCATTGCCGTGGAAACCTAAGTGATGAGGAGCTGGATGGTGTTGTAGACTTTCTACATGGGAGGGTGATGAACCTAGAGAAGAGAGAGCTCGGCCAACTCGATGCTATCTACTCCACTCTAGAAAGGTAAAATTGAGTTTGAGTGGAAGATGCTGACTTTTTATAAATGATGATGATGATCTAATGGCTTAACTTGAACTTCACAGTAACTTTCACCTCATTGAATCCAGTATAAAAATAGTAAATACACAGTTTACAAGACAGTGCTTCTTGTCAAAGTTATAATTCTTTGATTGTCTGGATCTGGAAGTGGGTTGCATAAGAGGAAAAAGGAAGACTGAAGATTTTATGGAAAGATATGGTGATGAAAAAAAAGCAGTAAGGTTGGTCTAAATGAGGTAAGGATGCTCGAGACATGAAAAAGTAGAGAGAGCTAGTTCCATCATGCAGCGACAGTTGGTAACCCCTCATAAGGGTAAAATGCTGACTTTCATAAATTATGATAATGATCTGATGGCTTAACTTGAACTTCACAGTAACTTTCACCCCATTTAAGCCAGTATAAAAATGGTAAATACACAATTTACAAGACAGTGCTCCTTGAAAGTGACATTGTCAGTGTAGAGTAGCACATTTTAAGGAGATTTCTGTCTATCAAAACTGATTTATATTTATTATAGTGTTATCAGCTGATATATATAAGATCATAAGATATTATCAATGAATTTCACATCAATTCTCAGATTTACTCCAGAGCAAAACTTGTAATTTAAAAGACTCCTCTTGCACCTTCACCCTCTCAAGTTATAACTCATTTTTCCTAGTAATAATAATATTCCGCTTTTATATAGTGCTTAATACAAATGTCTCTAAGTGCTTTACAGATATACTAATACCTCAGTCATTTGATTCAATACTTGCCCGCACAATCTCCACTCCCTTGGGAGCATTCCAGCCAGGCGTTACTTGACGCTCAAAAACTGAGTAACAACTTCATGTCCCCATTCTTTACAGTGTCTCCAAGAAGTCCTGGATGGATTGTTGCGACGAGGTAGACCTAGAGCGTAGTGATCACCTCCGAGGGGAGCTCATCAAGTACTTTACAGAGGAGCTGGACATATCAAAGATGAAGCGCAGTCAAACGGACGCCGCCAAGGTCAGTTTTGAAGAAAAAAAGAGTTAATTGTACCTCACCCATCAGCTCTTAGTCATCATGTGTTTTTATGCCAACATGCCAAAAGTCACAATATTCATCAAGAACATCAAAAGTTCAATTCAAATCAATTCAATTCAATTTTTTTTTTTTTTTTCTTCAAATTTCACATCTCTATAAAAACACATCAAAACATATACAAACAAATCAGTATGAATTAAATAATATAAATATAACAGCATTTATGTACATGGTACTATGAAAGAAGGATGAAAGGTGGTTCTAGATATGTTTAAGTTACACTAGACTTCAGAAATAACTATTTTGAGTCTGTGCTTTACAAATGCTAGCTCCCTATCCATTGTTTCATATTTTGTATCCAACACAATGAACCATTTATAAAAATGATCACTTACACCGATAACGAAATAGGAGTGATATACATTTTTTGTTTAAAAAAATGGTTAAGAATGGATTCATAACCATGTTGAGATAATTGTAAAATGTATGCCTGTTTCCCAAACTTCACCTCTCTTAATTCAGTAAAATTTCAGGAATAATAATAATATGACCCTGTTTTGCCCCCAAAGTCCTACATACACTGTTGCTCATAACGGTGGAATATTTTTTTTTATCCCAATTTATGGAATTATTTTAAAAATAATTTAAAAATACTAGATCTAGATAATAGTATACAGTCTCAGATTTTATTGAATAATAATTTGCCAATATGTGTTTTGCGTGACTGCTAAAGCATGTATATTATGCTACTATGTTTATTAACTAGGGGACCTATGCCCTTAAGTCATAAATGACAGTAATGAGGATTAATGCCTCACAAAAGGGCACTAATATAGCACATCGACACGGTGTTGATCCTGGGGCCTCACAGTTACGAGGCCATTGCTTTGTCACTGAACCATGACTGTACGCAGCGGGGGCTATGGTAGGGGGCAGTTTCCATAAATTTAAAAAAAAAAAGAAAATGCAATAAATTTTCAATAATTTATTGCATTCTACCCCGGTCCCCAACATAAAAAAATCTTCTGTGTGCCCATGCCTTGAGCCATAATGCATGGCCGTCCAGAGGATTTTTTTATGTTGGGGACCGGGGTAGAATGCAATAAATTATTGAATATTTATTGCATTTTCTGTTTTTTTTTAAATTTATGGAAACTGCCCCCTACCCTAGCCCCCGCTGCGTACAGTCATGGTTCAGTGACAAAGCAATGGCCTCGTAACTGTGAGGCCCCAGGATCAACACCGTGTCGATGTGCTATATCAGAGCCCTTTTGTGAGAAATTAATCCTCATTACTGTCATTTATGACTTAAGGGCATAGGTCCCCTAGTTGATAAACATAGTAGCATAATATACATGCTTTAGCAGTCACGCAAAACACATATTGGCAAATTATTATTCAATAAAATCTGAGACTGTATACTATTATCTACATCTAGTATTTTTAAATTATTTTTAAAATAATTCCATAAATTGGGATAAAAAAAAATATTCCACCGTTATGAGCAACAGTGTAGGAGATAAAAAATTATTGAATTGACCCCCTACCCCCCCCCCCCCCCCAACAAAAAAACAAAAAACAAAAAAAAGTAGCTTAATTTCCATCTGTTCACTACACAGAATGCTGCTTCTGAAGAGGGGCGTATCCGCATGACCATACGCCAGTTCATGAGCATCAACCATGATCGGACGTTCACTGGCCGTGCCGTTGCCCGCATCTTACAGGGGATAGCGAGCCCGGTCTACCCGGCCATGGTCTGGGGACGGGATCGACGATTCTGGAGGAACCATATCGAGGCTGATTTTAGGACTATTATTAGAATTGCCAATGAAGAGGTCATGAGGATGAGATGATGAAAGAAAGACAGGAACTTGTCACTTGTTTTTTTTAAATCAATGAAAGTAGAGATATAATGGCACTATCAAACATTTGAATGGAGCACCAAACATGTAGTGTCTTTAGTTCCACTGTATATAGCTTTTTGTTCCTTCATGAAAGGAGCTTGCCAAAATGACTGATGTACTTTTTCGAAGTGAAGTCTTAATCCGTTAGCTACTAAATTTTCCCATTCACTTGGGGCTTACTACAGGAACCAAATGTTTCCCATACCTAAATGGTTTCTCATTCTACTAGGAGACATCAAATTTGATTAACGCATTAGTATTATTTCTTTAATGATTTGAGGTTATTCCTTCAGAACATTTTGGGACAAGCAAACTTATTGTTGCTTTAGACCTACACGTAATGTGTATCACACTGGTGTGGTCCACATGCAAGCAATGGAGCCCATTCACTCCTACCCATGTAGCCATTCACACTGCTGTGCAACTGAAGTTCTATGTAAACATGATAAATTGGCATGAAGTACCATTTGGTCTTACTGCCACAGAGCCCATGTCTATATTAGTTTTGTATAGAAGAGCTCCCTCTTGTGTTTGCCGGTAATGAGCTTGCTCTTGTTTCTTGGCGAACCACAACTGTAGAGTAATTCATGATAAAGTCAGTTTAACTTGAGGAATGTTATATTTTTCATGTATGCAAAATTTGTTTAATTTTCCAGTAATCCTCTGAATATCATTATTTTAAAGCAGTGTTTGAGAATAGTTCTGCTGTAGCACATTATACTTTTATTTTAAAGGTCTTGATGCTCTTTGCAAAAGGCGACACAAGCAGAAAAGGCTGCAAGAAGACATCAGTGTGTAGAATATATGATATCAATCAATGTGACAGATATGTTTTGGGTGCGGTTTTGAATTATGTGGCTGTTTCTACAGCACATTTACATGCTTAGATGGGATATAATTTCATAGTTCTTGGGAAGCATGCTCAAAGTCCTGCTTACCTTGTCATAAAGCAATATCTTTAAGAGTGTCAAACCAAAATTCATTCTTTTCTACCAAAAACAATATCCTGCAGAATAATCCCAAGTTATAGAATGAAATCATTTTTGAAAAAAATACAAAATCTTCTAATGCATCGTAATGATCTTATGAAAAATTTGTTTCTATATTAAGCGGGCATATTGAACAGTCCTCCATATCAATGGTAATGTGTATGCTGTGGCCCATATCAGTAGATATTTAGCTTATTTGTCTAAGTGCTTATCACATTTGTGTAATCTTAACGGTGTTTGCATTGGCAAATATTCTTTGCCAAACATTAAAGCGAAAGAATAAGTTTGCCAATCATCAGTATGAGGTAATCAAATTCTTTTGCATCAATCTTGAAGTCAACATTATCAAAGTTTGTATTACATTTGTATTAATTATTTTGATTTATCAAGTTTTGTTGTTGTGTAAAATTGATTCAGTTATGATAATAATAATATCCTGTTTTTATATAGTGCTCAATACATCGATCCAACGATGTGCCTAAGCATTTTACAGATATATTATTACCCCGGTCATCGGATTCAGGCTTACCCGCACACAATTATGTCACAGTTATGATTGATTGTGACATTTGAAACATTGTTTGGCCCCAACAAATGCCATAGCTCTGTGAGAACAAGTTTAAGCTGAGGACATTTCTTTGATCATGGTTTCAAAAATGTCTTATGCTATATGTCATGAACACCGTCTCTCTCAACTATAGAGTGGTTTCTTCTCTGATGGTTGCATCGAGTCTTACAAAAACCACTGCAGCCTGGAGCTCCAATCTTGACAACCTCAACCTTTTTAGCGATGCTACTCTAGATTTAGCTGTCATGAATCTCACATCATAGCTGCCATCCTCTAGTTCCCAGTGAATGTAGACACACGCTCCAATTTCATAACTTTAGACTCGATTTCAACCGCGACAACGATCACTGAATATTGTAGGATCGCATATGCTTCCAATATGTTCATTTGAACCAAATTCATGACCGCATACCAAAACTTTGTATTACCTTTAATGAAATTGCCTTAGGTTGATTTTTGGAAAGTCCTTGTGATTGTGTTCTCCTCTCAACCATTAAGTACCATTTGTTAATTTCTCTCCATTATTCAAAAAGCTGCACTACGTTATAAAAAAAGCATTCATTTTATCTTTGTTGAATGCAAAATGTTGTTGCCAAGTACTGTATGAAATAGCTCCATGAAGGTGTTTTTATCAATAAAGACCCCATCTATCATGTATGATATCTGTGTGGATATCGAGGGTAGCATAAGTGTATAACCTAATTCTTATTCTTTTAACATACCACTTCAGTAGTTATTTTCCAGCTGCTACAAAGTTTGAGCAGAAAATATCAAGATTGAAATTCTATGAATTTAAACCAAGAGCTCATAATCAAGTTTTAAGCAAATAGACTATTCAGGTCTTGTGCTATTGCACTGATAGAGAAGTATCATTGCGTGCAGTAGGTATTTGCACAGAGCCGATTTTTAATCTCCTCGAGTGATAAAAGATGTGATAATGCTTCGGTTGAAGGTAATAAAACATTTGAATTGTTATTTATCAGGTTTGCAGTGTCACTGTACCGTATCTTATCGCTTTAACCGATAAGATCACGACATGACTTAAAACAATCCTATAAATATACTTCATCTTTTACAATGTATTTGAATGCCATTATTCTGTCTTGTTTCTTTTTTATGATTTTTTTATTTTTTTAAATGTGTAGACGATATGATGAGGGTATGAAGAAGACAAGGATTTAGCATTAATCGGTTTTATGGTTTAGTTAAAGGGGACCTTTCACCAAGACAATATTTTGCTCTGGGTGTTTGGTGTTCCTTGACTGTATGTTACATTTAAACTTGTCAGCTTCAGATGTCACTTCTCTCAAGATATTGTAAAAATTGGCATATCCAGGACTTGGAATTTGGATAGGGAAAAGTACAAGGCTGTTTGTTTGATCCCGGCACGGCACTAATGTCCTCTGGCAAGGTATTAATCTACATTTTCCACTTGTTACCCAGGAGAGAAGTGGGGACCTGGTAGGATGACGAAAATCTTTGTGACAGTAATTTCCATATGCCCTCATGGTGGCCATATGGTAGAAATACTCCCAGGAAGTGGAGATGGTGCACATCATGCGTGAATGAATCCGATGATTGGGTAATAAAATCTGTAAAAACGTTTAGAGACGGTATTATACAATAAGCGCTACATAAATCCAAATATAAATTGAAATAATTACACCCACGTACATGTAAGTGATGTGGAGTAGATATCATGCAAATATCATGCAAATTTTCAAGAAAAATGCCTTTAAGCTTTTAGTTGATTGTGTATTAGATGTGAAAAAAATGTGTATTATTGGTTTTGTAATCGTCAGAAATATTGAAATTGAATAATTCCTGGAGAATGACACAAAAATTAAAAAGCACTGAACTCAGACTTGAGTATATGGGACTACGGTAGGCAAATATGTGATATTAGTGTTTGGTCCCGAGTTGAAAATTATTTCTAGTCACAATTAATCAGAATATTTAAGGGCAATTCAAGGGCAAATCCATTCCGTTTCATGAAATATTTCTGCTGCAATAGTCTCCCAAATAGGAATGAAAGAGTAATAAATGTCACAAATTTTGTTCACCTTTGCAAGAACTGAGTCGACCTGCTCTTTAATTAAGAGAATACTGTACTGGCATACTAAGCTGCTTTGAGAGAATACCATGCTGAGCTCCTGTGGGCAATAAATCAACATCCCTATCATAACTCTGTTTACTTTGTAAGAGGCTGGATACCTAAATGAAGACATTGTGTTTGCAGTGTAGATATTATTTAGTTAATCATTGATTATTTCCATACAGAGAGCGGGGCTTCAGTTCTCTTCCGCTCCGAGATGGTTAATATTCAAGAAATTAAGATATTTCTGCCTAGCTATTGAAGAATTTGCCTGAAAGCCTGAATTGACAACATGTTTTTGCCATATCAGTATTCACCGGATGCATTAACAAAAAACAAGGTTTATAGAAAATATGAGAATATAAAGGTATTAAATAGCACAGGCCATGGCCATGCAATTTAAAAGTGTGTTCTGCTTAATTTAAATCTATGACAATACAAAAGTAGAGCCTTCCAACTGTATGAAAAACCACACTATATGGCTATTAAAGAATACTGCATTGAAAGATTGTAATGGTCATAGTAAAATTATGTTTTAAAATCTGGATATCCAGGTATTTGTCATAATTTTGTTTAACCTTATGACCTTATCATGAACTATTGTATACCTTAAACTGAAACATAAAAGCTAAGAAATATCTTATATGCATCGCAGAATGAATTTCCTATATTTATACTGCTCATCTAACATTATTAAATGTTTGTGACTTTTATATGATATACATGTTGATGATTTGGTTTGTGATATTGATCTGTTGTGTTGCAATTTGTATATGTTTGTATCAAATAAATGTTTTTATCATCAAAAATCAATATTATGCCACTGCTCAGGCTAGATTGTA
The DNA here is from genome assembly GCA_035222895.1 of Strongylocentrotus droebachiensis. Taxonomy (NCBI): domain Eukaryota; kingdom Metazoa; phylum Echinodermata; class Echinoidea; order Camarodonta; family Strongylocentrotidae; genus Strongylocentrotus; species Strongylocentrotus droebachiensis. The sequence goes on along the minus strand of JAVYIG010005409.1, from coordinate 7,431 downwards.
AATACATGTAATATAGCAACTTTGTTATTTGTAAATTATGGAAATGATGATTATTGTATTAAATTTGTTCATGATGAAAATATATGTGGCTGTAAATAAATGTGTCTGAATAATGTCTAAATTTTACATGATATCTATTCTGTCAGTTGTTTAAGGGTTACTAATACGGTTAGATACCCATTCTACATATCAAATTAGCATTAAAATCCCCCCCCCCCTCCAAAAAAAAAAGGATTTGAATAATACACAATATTTCAAAGGCAGGAAGTAGGACTTAACAGAATCTCACTATCATTTCATTTATTTTCCACATTCCTGTTAAAAAATACTAACATAAAAATATAAAATAATGTACATCTTAAAATACAAAGGAATGCATTCATAACAAGGAAAACAAGTAAGTGACAAGGGGGGTGGGGTGGGGAATAAGATGATAAATCAGTATGTAGAGGGGAGGGGTACAAAAGCAAAGTTGCTTGCCAGGGTTAATCCCAAAGTAATCATATCACATTGAAAACGGTGAGCTATGAAGAGAATTGCATATTTAACAAGAAGTGTTTTTAAATTGTGTTTTAAAGCTTTTGAGTGATACAGAGTTGCAGGACTAGGCCTCCGTGCCTCACACCTTTTTGTCAGAATCTAAGAAATTCTTTTATTTGGAACCCAAATATATCATTCTTCTTTTGGTAACATGATAAAAATATATTTATTTTATCATGTACTTATCTCACAAAATTATACACTTGATAATCCTGAAACTTGTCAGAAAAAAATGTTTTAAACACATTTGGCTTAGGGGGGAAATGTGATTGAAATAGCTCTTCCACGGGGTAAAGTTGTTTAAGGACATAAACATGTCTGTGAAAGGTTAACAACCCGAGCACAGCCTTGAAACATTTGAATGAAGTAAACATTTAAATTATAGGGCCTACTTGTTTAAGGTATCTGGGAGGGTTCGTGATATGATTAGCAATGGATAAGAGAAGATATGTGTTGATATTTTGGCTAAATTTAAAAAAATAGTGCGTAGGGTTTGATTTACATCTGACAGTTTAAATAAAATAAAGTAATGCTATCACTGTTTGTCTTTATTACTTGTGCCTTGCGCTACTGGCATCTCTAGGATCTCTATTCTGAAACCCCAAACAGACTTTGTTAGCATCACTATTATAACTAGTATAACCATGGATTCAGTTAATCATAGTACAGTATACCCAAATTATTAAATTTCTATTGATTGACTAAATTTCTGAGATCTTTCACAAACTTCATCTTCTTCTTTCTGTGTTTTAACGTCATTAGCAAAAGAAAGAAGAAACCCTAGTTGCAGATATTTAAGTTACGGACATTACGCGTGCGTACGGAGTGAGAGTTGAGAACAATGGCTTTACAACATCGAAAGTTGATTGGCCGAAACTTTCCCCCTCATAAGATGAAAACTTTCCTCGAATCAACGCCTCTTCGACTGGTAGCATAGGGGGCGCGCAACAAGTGGTGGTGGTTGTGTGTGGGGAATACCAACGAGGCTATATGCGGAAGTGGAGTACAAATTTGCCCATGCGTTCCGCGCGGGTATGTTGACTGGCCTCGTACACTTTGCATATAGGCTACGTAGATTATCGTATTTTGAGTTGAACCGCCTGACTCTGATTCTCTTGATTGCTTTTATATTTACTTTTCTGATGGGCTTATGATAACGGTTAGCTGCATGACTGTATACCAAGTAAGCCTACATCAACCTGTTGCAAAGATGAGCGTGTGTGAGCGGTTTTGGTAGCTGATCGAACGAGCGAAAGAGCTCTATAGTCGAGAGTCCAGCCTGCTGTAGACATCCGAACGAAGTCCAGTTCCATCCACGTTACTCGGTAGTAGCAGACAGCAGCCAAAGAGGCGAGCGAAGTCCACTCTAAAGTCCAAAGATTCCAGTCATCTTTGACCTCATCGTTTCGTCTGTCAGGACGAGAGGGGCTTCCAGATTCATACCGAAGTTCATAGAGAAGTCGTCGACATGAGTATGAATAAGAGTGAACCCGTTGAAGGTATTAAAATGATATAAGTTTATGGTCATAATTTGTAAATTGTTCACGTATTGAGAATTCTCATATTTTGCAAGCGCAAGGGGCTTCCCGCGGTGAAATCGTGGGGGCGGATCCGCATAGTCTAATCCGTGTTCAATTTGTTACAACAGTACTGTCAGTTAATTGTGGTTGTACTAATTGGTTCATGACACGTACTGGTTCAGTATTATACCTGTATACCTTTGTAGACTTAATTTGCAATCTGGTTCACATAATAGTTGTAATGCTCCTGAGGCCTGACCCTGTTATTAGGTTATCCCATTGAATTCCCTTTTCACCAATCACCATAGATCATCTGCCAGTTTAGATTTAGTAGTCAATGCTAGAATGCTGTATTAATATGTCCTAATAGCTGTATCTGTTATGAAAAGATGGGAGATTCATTCTTACATGTAGCAATTTAGTATAGCCCTCAACTTTAAGTAGAATTATTGATGCATTGAAATAATCCCACCATTTCTCAAATTACCTGTACCTCACCTGAATGAATGGGACTATGTTTGTGCTCAACATTGTGGAATGTATTATGCTTAGAGCCAGAAGGGCCTTACCTCATACCACTTGCACAGAGTTAATGCCCTTCTGGCTCCAAACAGATGAATTATGAAGCATTATGCGGCCTCTTGGCTTTATATAATTTAGCCTTGTCCATTTTCAACAAGGGTATCAGGTGCAGACTGTTTTTGGAAAGATTCAGTAGGCTTGATCCATTGTCATGATTGTTGTTTGGAGATAGACTTTTAGATTAGGAGAGGAGTCCTGGAATACATGGCAGTTGTTAACACTTCGGTTGCTTTCTTTGCCCCTCTCTCTCGTTTGCCATAGTGCAATTTTGCACAAAACAATGGGAATTAATTGACGGAAGGATTGCTTTGTGCACCACAATGGCTTGGTTAAATTTAGCCATGTTCGGTCTTGATTAGCTCCACGACAACCCTCTTAACACCAGTATAGATTAATCTTGCGCTGGAAGCAGTAAAGTAATCTTGGAGCTTATCACATGATAAATTCAATGTGGCACAGGGAAAATATTTTTGTGGCGTATAAAGAGTTAAGTTATATGGTTATAGTTGTCGGGTATAACAACATTGTCATTTTAACTACCGGTATCATCACCACAACTGCCCATCCCATTGTAACATTACCACCACATGTCATAATCACCACCTTCATCATTGTTCTCGCCGTACTATTACCACTCATTATTGGAATCACTTTCATTATCATTATGATCTCTATTGCGTCATTTGCGTGTTATCACCCCAACCACATCTTCTTCACTACAATGATCATAGTCATCCCAAGTAACATCACTACCATTACCATCAACATGCCAACTCGACCACCATTATCACCCAGATTATTATGATATCAATTAACAACCCTACCAACAAATTTTACAACCACCACCACCATCAATATCATTGTCATTGTGATAATAATGTCCACAATTATCATCACCTCTCCAAAAATTCTACCACCATTATTACCACTATGACACCAACCCACCATCATCTTCATCCCCACCACCACCACCACAACCATCATCACGATCATCATAGCTTTCCTCAGTGGGCAGCATCGTTCGCCACCACTCTCATCACCATTCCATCACTTCCACTGTTCACTATTGAACGATCTGTAACATCTCACTAAAAACTACATCATACATGTATCACCATCATCATGATTATTATCATGATTCTCACCTTAAGCATCATCTCTTCCATAGTTACCGTCATCGTCATTTCCATGCTGTGAGGGGAAGTGGGGATACCATACCCACATTTTATCTTGTCCACAAGTTTTATGACCCCCCCCCCCCCCCCCCCCCCCCCCCTCACCACCACCGGCTCTCTTGTAGGCACCAATTATGCCACATTGAACGCAGTAAAAGTTATAAATACTTACAGACCATAATGTAGTCAGAAATATTCAATGCAGGTACTTCAAATAAAATAATCAGATTATGCCAGTTTAACTTTCTGAATGTCGGGCTTCGTTACTCTCCCCATGCTTCTATCAATATGGTTTTCTATAAAACATAATATGATTATACTTGTTGTGGGTTCTTGTATATTAATCATACCCATCATGTAGAAACTGTTTTCTAGTTCCTAATGTGGTTAACTGTAACTAGGAAATATAACCAGGTCAGGATATTTTGCAAGCACCAAATGCACGGGATTATTGCTCATGGTTGGTTTCTATAGGAAAGTTCTAATATAGAAATTATTGAGATATTCAATAATGTTAATATAATCCAGTCATAGGTTCACAATATAATATTCAAGGAGAAACGCATAATTTACTGATCATGTGATGTTTTTACATGTTTTTACCACTGCATAACTCAATCGAGTATGTTACTTACTTATGGTATAGACCAGAAACTTATGCAATCTTATCATCTGCATGTTTCACCCAAGAAACTTTCTGAAGTTGAACATTTCATTTATATTTGATGTGAAACCTTTCTAAAAGTTCGTTAATTTTCTAGCTTTACAATAGTTGGCATATGACGTCAAGATTTCTGTAGAGTGAAGAATAGCAGGACTATTGCAGTTCTTTGTAGCATAGATAAGACCATATTTGTGGAGATGCCAATCTTTACCAAGTATAAATTACAAGTCTTGGTAGAGTAGTACAGCAAATGTAACTTTATATTTGGGGGAGGGGCGGGGGCACGCCCAATTATTCTCTACCATATACATGTAAATATCCACTAGTGGCTATATACAAACTTTCATGTACCTTTCTGTTCATGAAATAGGTCTATGTGTATAATGGAAAGTGGGTTTCACTTTACATTTGTTTATGTAGGATAGAACTGGCACTGTTGTAAAGAAGTAATTATCCATCTGAAATTAGTGTCGCTTTGGATCTCGAGGAAGGAACTGATTTTGAATTACAACTTCCACCTGGCCTTGTATGCAACTTTGTTAAATTTACAATAACAAAATAGAATTTCCCATCCACCGCATGGACTATGTTTTAATGAGATATTGTCCAGAATGGAGAGAAGAAAAAAAAATACCTCATAAATTTGTGAAGAAGTCTTAATGGTTCTTTTGTAACTGACATTTACATCAGTTTCAAACTCCATTAAAAGTGACATTGATGAGTACCTGGAAATTAAGGGGATTGTTTATAGGCAGCTGTGTGTGTGCTGCATAGACGTAATGGAAGCTGTATTGGTATTTCTGTGGGTCTTCATTGGAGGCGGGGCATATGCTGGCTCCACCTTATGCCGGATACGCCCGTTGATAGGGGTCATGCTCCTGTCATGGTATAGTGGTTCATTCACTTGACTGTCAATGGAAAGGTTGAGGTTCAAATCTCTGCTCGGCACTAACATCTTTTAATTGAAAAGACGTAAATTTATATAATATTGAATGGCCTTGAGGTAAGGCTGTGAAGGGTAGTCGAATGCTCGAGTACCCACACGGTTGACCACTACTCGGGTACGATTTCTCGTACCCGAATATTCGGCCGCAAAAAAAAAAAAAAAAAAAATCTGAAAAAAAAAATCTGTCCAGGCCGACGCTTACCCGTGCCTGGGTGAGCGGCGGCCGCTGGCATGGTGCCGTCGGTAAAAATGTTTCCCAACTCAAGCACTGTCAACTCACCACTCAGAAACTGGGACCAAATGTCTGGATTCTGCTTGGACTTGGAGGAAAATGGATTATTCTGCCATCTTTGGTTTTTAAAACAGCATTGTTTACTGTTATTATTATTATTAAATCGGCGCCTTCAACTGCAACTCCAAGTAAAATTGCATGCGTTTTCGGCGACAGAACTGGGATATTGCTCCAGTGGTATGTATGGTGGTGGCAACAACAACAAAAATAAAAAAATCAAAAAATCAACAAAAAATCAAAAAATCAAAAAAAAAATTTAAAAAAATAAAATTTTTAAAAAAAACATGGCGTCCGAATACTCGAGTATTCGCCTGTAAGCCTGGGAGTGTACTCGGGTACCTCATTACACTGTTGTGCACAGCCTTACCTGAGGGAGATAGCAGAAAATATTGCCTTGCTGAAATCATATAGACTGACTCAAAAACGAGGTCAATATGATTTCAGTAAAGGTAATATCATTGTATCTCTCAAAAGATAAGCCAGTCAATATTATGATTATTGATCATTCCTTTGTGAATACGGTTACTATACCTTGCTACCGCGCCCCATGATAGTCTGCTCCAACTTTGCAGCAATTTAGCTGCTTAGAAGGTCCCAGATATTGAATGAATCCAATATGCTTCGGCTCAATATTGACCATAATTTTTGTACATAAAGTCAACGGCGAAACCTGAAGAGTGAAAAATATATATTGTATTTGTTATAAATAATATAGTATTAATGACTGCTTTGAGAGAAATAGTTGTTTTATTACGCTCAAGGGAAGGTTGGAATTGTGCTATTCCCCGAGGCTTGCCGAGGGGAATAGCCCAATTGTACCTTCCCGAGAGCGTATGAAAACAACTATTTCTCGAATATTAAAGCAGTCATTAATACTTTTATATGCCGAAAAAAAATAGACTAAAAACTAAAAAATAAAAAATATTTTTCAATTTTGTCGAAGACGGGATTCGAACTCTTGCGTACAACAAGAGGTGTATCGAAAACCAACGCTTAGACCACTAGGCTATCGCGCGTCGTTAACATGCTCGGCAGTTTTCTCCAATATATACATTAAAATGGATTGAAAACGGCTCTGCGTGAGGGAAGCTTCGCAAAAGCTCCATGAAACGGGCCCTTCTTTTACTTTTGCAATGCATATTGGCACGAACTTAGATCAAGATCTATCGGCAGATGTTGTTTTTTGTTTTTGAGAGTTATTTTCGTCTTCATGTCAACAATGCAAGATAAAATTGTCGGTAAGATCGATCGAGATTCAATTGTATTGAAATTACCGACCAATCCTTCGCACACATTACGGTATCCTCCATCGCTCAAACCATTTTTTAACATGTAAACCTATGGGGTAACCATGGAGTAACCATGGTTATTAAAAATATTGAAATGTTTTATGCATGGTTACCGAGAATTTTACAGGAACAGTTGAAGTTTATGAATGCAATTCGACCAATCAGATGGCTGGATTTCTTAAGTGAGGTATATAATAATCTATATTAACCACTCTTCACCTAGGTGTTAATGGGTACCTCATATACTTCAGCAGTCAGCACTCTAATATATTTGTGTCTTGTCTAGTACTGGGGTAATAATATTGAATTGCCAGGAGTATTACTGTGAGATAGAGATGAGCGCTCTACAAGAAGCGGATAGTATTATCATTATTATTACAAGCAGATAGTATGACAATGTTCCTGGAATTTGTACTTCTGCTA
>JAVYIG010005408.1:0-137460 GCA_035222895.1 Strongylocentrotus droebachiensis | reverse complement strand
CTTTTTGAAAGCACCCCCTATCTGAGGACTGCCAACATTTTCGAACCCCCCTTTCGCGGGCTTTTCATGGGCTTTTCCTGCCTTGGAGACCCCCCTAAATCAGGAAAATTCTCAATGTACCCCCCTAAATTCAGAATAATTTCTCAGGAGTCCAAAGAGATGAGAGAAAAAAAGAAAAAACACCCCCGGCCCTTTTTACCTGACATTTTGGTAACACGCATGCGGTCATTCCGACCCCTGAGTGGAGGGGCCGGGGTAAAGTCAATACGGGTCGACCTTTTTCTTTTGTTATACAGGCCTTTTTCAGCACCCCCCCCCCCCCCCCCCTTTTCAGCAAAAGTCTGGTGTGTAAAGTCAATACGGGTCAACCTTTTTCTTTTGTTACGAAAAGGACATCTTGGTAACACGCATGGGGTCCATCCGTTCTCGGAGTGGGGGGGGGGGGGGGGGCGGGAGTTGATGACACCTAAATAGCATACAATTTTTTCAACTTAGGTCTATGTTTAGTTATACTTAGAGATCTAGAATCTAGTCTATAGTCATATAGATCTAGACTAGAAAGAAAATTCAAATCGTGAGTCTACTGTCAAACTTGCTGATCAACCACTTTGTATACATTGTGTGCATTAGTGTGCAATTGTGTGCAATGTGTTCATTGTGTGCTATTGCTGCCTCTCAGCACGTACATGTAACTGCTAGAGTGGTTTTGCCCTGCAGGCCTGGGTGGAATACGATATAAAATATCAAAAACTGTGACTCTAATGATTGCATTTTAGGCGTGGACTTTACGTAAGGTAGTATATGACGTTCAAATCAGATTTCTTAATAATCTTGCCATATGACCCATGTGCATCAACTTTTCACACGTATAGGCTACTGTCGGTGTCATCATGCATCCTCAGCTCATGGTAGCCGCTAGACGCAGGTTGTAGATCTAATAACATTGATATCACTTGGCCTATAGCCATCATTTAATAATATTCAATCTGAGCTGTATGGCCCTACATGTTATCAGTGCCTGTGATATATGGTGTAATATTGAAGCCCTAATCAAAATTGCGCTTCAAAATGATCATGATAGAAATGCCTCAAAGAAGTAAAAATCTGTTAGTTTGAGTGACCATTTTTACCATACTCATTTTCCCCAAAAGACTGTAGTGTACATGTATGTAATAAAAAACTGTTAGGTAAACAAAAAATGAAATTTCGATTTCCAATCATAAATATTTTGATAATCAGACAGCTAGGCAATCGGCTTGTAAAGTCATGGGATTCCTGACTGACCTAAACGTTTGTAATCATGATTGCAGCATGAGCTAATGATCTAGGATTTTTTCTTCAGAATCTGAGGCAATGTTACCGAGCCACTTAATTGATACCCGTACCCCTATCAAGACTGATAATTGATATAAAACAAAAATTCAAATTTGTTCATAATAACCACTAGAAGTACCCACACTAAAAAAACCTTAGCCACTGGTGGTAGCTGGTAATACTAGTATGATTAGTATTACTATACTATAGGACTAGTAATATAAACTCTTCTTTCTTCTCATACAAATCACTTTAAAATAATACAAACATTTAACAAAAATGTAAATATTTGATACTGAAGAGATGGCAATTTGGTGTGTCACTCTCGATATGGGTGCCAATTAAGGCTAAGTGACATCCATATCATATTTCATGTTATCACCTAGCCCTAAGGCTATTCTAACCAGTCTAGCGAACAAGCTGTTGGTTGTCCCTGTTCTGTAATTGATCATCTTGGTTGCACTCACATTTATGGAAGTTTATGCAAATTTATGCAAGTTTATCCAAATTAATTGTTGACACTATTGGGACCTTATATGTGACTGTAGTGGAATTCACTGCTGCAGGGACGGATCCAGTCTGCAGAAAGGGAAGGGGCCGGCTGAAAGGGGGCCCAATTCGTGAAAAAATGTTGAGCAACGAGTTAACACCCACCACCCCCCCCCCCCCTTGCTCCCCCCTTTCTCCAGGGGGGGGGGGGGGGCGGGGGCGTCTTGTTTAAATCTAAAAAAAGGTTTAATTTACCTGTTTATGGGGCCAAGTGAGGGGGTCCCGCGGCCCCCCCCCCCCAATCTGGATCTGCCACTGCACTGCTGCAATAGTGAAAAAACAGACACCATAATCTCTCTTCTCACAGAAGATTTAATATACCTAATGTTAAAGGGAAATCCACCTTATTCTCTAGTATTAGCAAACTACCAGTGGAAGGCTGAAAAAATATAAGAAGCACAATGGGGACAATTCGATTTAAATTTAAATCAGACTAAAAGTGACAAAGTTACATGTACACATTTTTGAAGTTGTAAATTTGTAATCATTAAAACATGTAGGTATGGGCTCTTCAAGTTGGCTGAATCAGTAACGTCTATAGGATGTAGTGGCGGACAACTTTTCCATTTGTTCCAACACACAGAATGACTAAAATGTAAATGGAAAAAAAAAACATACATGTATGACTCAGAAGGTTCTTTATATCTTTAGAGGACCTATAAATAAACTGATATCCACAACGAAAATTTCCACAAGGAAGAAGGCACTTAGGATTATGTTTTGTATACAACAAACAGGAGAGTAAATTATCCATACATTTCTCCATCATGTATTTCAAACTTTTGCCATTCTCTTTCTCTTACAGTGTATTTTTTTAAAACCTTCAACTCACACATGTAATGTAATTTATGCTACATGTATGTTTCAGAGGTGAAGTAGACAACAAACAGAAGAGTTATCAATGTCTACATGAATGTACCAAATTGCCAATTTGAGATTCACATTTATTTAGTGATCTCATATTTTAAACATTCATAACTCTTAGTATTGGTCTGATTTATTTCAAACTTTTGCCATTCTGTTTCTCTTACATTGTATTTAAAAAAAAAACTCAATTCAGGGACTCTTCAACTCATACATGTATTGTAATTTATGCTACACGTACATATTTTGTGTTTCAGAGTTGAAGTTAAATTTTGAATAATTTTTTCCTCATGTACATGTATATATCTATGAATGGTCAATCCCTGCTATTAATACTAGAACACAAGACATATTGAAGCCTCTTCAACAGGTACATTTTGTAAAGCTATGGTGGAGTACAACTGCTGTGAGTATTCTCAAACTTGTGTGTGAGTTTTGACAAGGGAAATAAATCACCAGCCCCCCAAAAAGCCTCAAAATTTCACTTGATCAAGGTGACAGAGATCCAAGTTATGGAATTGTATGGAAATAAGATTCTAAATCGTGAAAAGGATTTATATTTTTTAATTTGTGACATATTTCGGGTGTTTTTAAGTACGCTTCAACAAAGAGGTAGGCCACCACCAAAATTGACACATCCCCAATTATTAATGATTTCCTGTTCTTTGGATGCTTCTTCTTTATACAAAAATGGAAGGTATTAGTGGGCAACTTCTCTGTGCATTAGTGAGTTTATGTCATTTTTGTTTTCTTACATTTTTATGTAAAACATGTCAACCATTCGCAGTCATGAGGTGATGTGAATGAGAAAATAAAGATAAACATAGTTGATTGTAAACATGGAGGATGATAACATTTAAGATAAAGAATACATGCGAAAAAGGTGTGAAAGAGAAAATGAGTGAAGGAAGAAGAACAACGATAACTGTTTAGATACAAATGAGAAAAATAAAGGCACACACAGGGAAAGAGAGAAGAACCAATGAAAGAAGACAAAAACTGAGTGAAAAGTCATATCCTATGTAGACAGAAATAGGGGAAAGTGAAAGAAGAATATAAAAAACAGTATATGAATAGAAGATAAGTAAAAGATAAAAGAAGGATAAAATAAGAGAACATGAAGCGAGGACAGAAAAAAGAAGGAAAAAGATGTAGACAATAAAAAAGGAATAACATAGAAAATGAGAGAAAGAGGAAAACAGAAGGAAAAAAAGACTAACATAGGGTTATCTCAATAAAAGGAGAAATTTAAACAAATAATAAAACAGAAGAATAGAAAACTGTAAAGTGCTGCATGATATTGAATGTAAATATATGTCACAAGCTTTCTATCTGGGCAGATTTCTCCTGGGTACATTTTGAAATTCTAATCACCTACTCGTCATCAAAATGAAATGACCTAATAAATAAAATGATGTGATTTTTTATTTTTCTCATCAATGATGATTCATTAATTTCAGATTTCCTGTTCTTCATCCCAAGTGTTAATATTTGTATAACCGATTTATGTTCTATAGTATTTTGCTCCAAAGTTACTATCCCGTTTCATTCTATAAAATGCACGATAAGCAGACTCTAGATTTGTGCAGCTACTTGTACATATATGTACATGTCCACTTTATTACCCGTATCTGTATAGCTAGATATTTGGGATGCCAATTTGAAACAAAGTCTGTCAAAAGTACCCTCCTTTATACCCTATTTCCAATGACACCCATGTACCTGTATTCCTGTTAGGTGCTTAACATTGCAAAAACTTAAAACAAAACAGTACCTGGAACTTGCAGCTGCAAAGAAAGAAAGAGAAAGAGAGAGAGAGAGAGAGAGAGAGATTTAAAGAGAGAGAAAAGGAGATCATACATGTATGAGAATAATAAACTGGAAAGAGTGACTATTATTGATTGCAAAAGTGACTGCAATTATTTGTCAGTAAATAAATTAAATGTAAATTACTTTGGTATGTAGAAGGAAAATTGCAAGGTTCAGAATTCAGAATTATTTTCTAATCTGCCCTTCTCTATCACCTCCGCATTAACATCATCACCCTTTTTTAAATATCCATCTGGTATCCCTCTAATAGAAAACTGAACAGCTTTTGAGCCATAATGCATGGCCATCCAGAGGATTTGTTTATGTTGGGGACCGGGGTAAAATGTAATAAATTTCATTTTCTGTTTTTTATTTTGTTTATGGAAACTGCCCCCTATCCTAGCCCCCGCTTCGTACAGTCATGGTCCAGTGACAAAGCAATGGCCTCGTAACTGTGAGGCCCCAGGATCAAAACCGTGTCGATGTGCTATATTAGTGCCCTTTTGTGGGGCATTAATCCTCGTTACTGTCATTTATGACTTAAGGGCGTAGGTCCCCTATTTGATAAGCATAGTAGCATACACATGCTTTAGCAGTCACACAAAACACACATTGTCAAATTATTATTCAATAAAATCGGAGAATGGATACTATTATCTAGATCTATTATTTTTAAATTATTTTAAAAATAATTCCATAAAGTGGGGTAAAACAAAAATATTCCAACTATATGAGTGACAGTGTATAATGTGAAGCATCCATGTTGCACTTTCTCCCTCTTCGTATTCTTATGCCATTTTAAAAACTATTTACTACAAATCTTTAAGATGATAACACCCTACATGTATTGTACATTACATGTACATGTGCACATATTTTCAGAAGAGTCATATTATTGAGTGGAAAATACAGATTTTCTATTCAATTTCCATTATGTTCTATAGATTAGGTAAAGCTAAATTAATTAATATAATTTGAGTTAAAATACATGTTTCTCTGAGGATCCAAAACCATTGAATACTATTGATTACCCAAGATTTAACTAACCATGGTCAGTTATCTTCCATTACCATAATATTTTGCAATTTTTCTGAATTTGTATAGAAATAAATGAAACTAAAGTATAATTTGCATACAAGATAATGTTTTTCTCCAACAATAATCATCTCATTATCCTTTATTTTTGTTTGTTTGTAGTTGTTTTTTATTGATATATTTTATTTATTTCCTGTACAAAGATATTAATTGCATAATTTTTCTCCTTTGAATGAATCTTTTTTTCTATTTTGATCCAATTTCCAAAAGATAACCCCTTATCCCTACAGTATATGCAATCTCCTACATGTATATACTACATGTAGCATTAAAAGTTGGCCAGTCTTCCTTTTAAAAGTTATTGGATTTTTGTTTGAGTGTCTATGTCAAAGTTATTCTTATGCACATCAGTCCATATACAAATTTATTCTTCAACTCTGGTATGATTTCCATTCAGTTTGGTATATATTGTATACAGTGTATATTACGTAGAGCCGTTCCTTGGTTTTAGCGGTCTATGGTTTTAGTCTTTAAAAGAGGGTTGGGTGTGGAAATTTGTTCCCCCCCCCCCCCCCAAAATTGTGCAAAATTAATGACTGCTGTGGATTGCAACCTGTAAGTTTTACAGTGCACATCAACTTTATAATTAGAAGTTACCAAAGTTGGAACTGGTACATTTTTTTTATTATATGCACTGAATAGTAACTTTGAGACTAAATTTGCATAAAATCTGACTGTCCATAGATTTTAGCAGTAATTTATTGTTTCCATCGTTGCAATGCCAAATGAAATAATAATTATAACTTGCAGTAAAATCTTAGGATTTTTGTTTTATCTACAGGGTGTCTACTGTCTAAAAAGAATATGCAACAATATTTTTATTGGATACATTTTAAACGGTACTCATCCATTCATTTTGTTGGCAGTGCTGTGTTAGTATTATCTAAATACCATTTGTGTACAAGGAACAATACTACCCCACAAACTTAAGTTAGGATTGTTTTTGCTAGACGTATATGTTGCATGCATCAGTGCATGTAACTGTCGGTACTCCATACGCCTGCATATGTAGCGTTCCATACTCTCATATCATAGCAACCCATTTTTGAGAAGCACATTATTGTACTTCGATCACGATGTAAAACCACGGCAAAGTTAGCCTGTTTTTATCGTAAAGTTAAACTACTTGGTCTGCCCATATTATTTGGTCTGCACAGTGGTAAGCAATTAAACATGTGTTATTTGATTGGATTGTAGTATCAGTGTTTGTGACATAGGTTTCGTCATTTAACTATAAATACCACAGATTATTTGATGATATTATGTTGCATGCCATTGCCCATGTTATACGGTACCGGTACCGGTACGGTATTATTCAGAACTGTAGATGTAGGCCTAGAGGGTGAAGTACATTCGCACTCACTTTCAATGAATACATAGTCACAAGATAAGATGTTTATATTTAATCTCCAATCTTGTTGCTCACACAAACGTGTTTAATAATAAGAGCATGAAGTTAGGTACGTCACTTTATATTGGTAATGATAGGTCTAGGTCTACATGTATTTACTAGTTTATGCTTAACAAGAATGCTAGCTCATAATGATAACAAGATATTTGTTTAGTAAGCACTGTGCTTTCTATAAGATGAGTACTTGCTTGCAATAGTTAATTGCTTGTCATTTATTATTAAGCGTGCGATGTTATTTCCGCACATTTGCATGGTTTGGGCCAGAATGTTAAGGTCAAGTTAGACACTTAAATACCAAAGTTGAAAGGTTAACATGGCATCAATTGGTATACTTTTCTTTGGCTTTGTTTGATAGTTCTTACGGCAACATCTTACGGCAACATGTAAAGCGACTTTGTACTTCCAAGTTGATGGCTAAATCGGCGTCATCTATCAAGTTAACGGCTTATTCGATATTCGAGAGTAAGATTGTAAGCCTGTAAACTTTCTTCAAGGAATGATGGCAATAAAGGAAGCATGATTAAAGTGCCCGTATACGGTACAAGACCTGTGACTGTATTCATTTATGTGGTGTAAACGTGTCATATCGAGAGGGGCAGGCACAGTGCACAAGAATACTGTGGCTTCTACATTTTACAACAAACTTTCAATTTAAGTCACTCTTATTTCTTGGAAACAATAGTAATACCATCATTGATTTGAAAGAAAATAATATACTTATTCATGCAGCTCTTCAAATATTTATTTTAAGTTAAACAACAACTACCAAACATTGATTTTATATCATCCGTTTCAGCAGATCTACATGAACATGTATTAACAATATACATCTAGTTTTTGTATTGTATATTGTTATGCAGATTCATATGAGTAGAAATGTATATGTCTTGGCAGCTCCTGATTCAATTATATCCTCTCTCTCTCTCTCTCTCTCTCTCTTTCTACCTTTTATCCCTCTTTTCCCCTCTTTTTTCCCCTTTCTTACTTTCAATCACTCTAGCTACCTCTCTCTTCCCCTTTTTGATCGCAGGAAGTTGCAATATTGTTATTATGTCACTGTAATAGTTCTGTATAAATGCAACTTTACATGTGTATACTTATACTTAATTGTAACTATTGCTCTTACCCAAACTACAGTCTTCTTTGGAGCAAACTGACAGACATTTGCGGTAGTATACAGCTGAAATGGAATTTCCGTTCAACCAAACAGTATACGTCAAGGCTATTTCTCAGCAACGAGGGTTATTAGCTCCAGGTAGCAGTAGCAGGTACATGTAACAATATCTTAAAAACATTTACTTACCTGTAAGTCCTTTTCATGTGAAGATGATTCAAAGTACAACTATATTTATTTATTGTATAAAATGACCTGCTTTCATAAAGTCCTCTTGTGAAATCTTATGAATTTGAGTCCAATCCCCCCCCCCCCCCCCCACCCCCTTCCTGTTTTTCTGGCTTCTATGTATTCTTTGAGCCAGCCCTTTGACGTATGCTTCGATCTTTTAAGTTGCAAATTTAGAAATTGCTTTCTTCAGTCAGCAACATAATGCATGATTCACATAGATTAGGGATATGTACCGGTAACCCATAAGATATAAGAACAAATTGCGATAATGAAATGAAGTGTGGAAGAGAGGATCTGAGCTAGAAGACTATAAGGAGAATGCAGCCAAGGCTAAGCAGCAGGAACCAGTTTAGGCTTCACTCAAGACACAATATAGTTTTTGCAATGAGCTGTTAAATACTGGGTCTTTCCTTGCAGAGTAATAAGGGAGCAAGAGAAAGACCATCACCATGTATAAACGTAGCAGAAACACAAAGCAAATAAATTTGAGACATTTTATGATTAATTATGTAGGAAGCCAAATCTAATTTCAAATGTCACTTGTCATCTTTTATGTGATAGATCTACAATTATCATAACAGTAATGTTTGTAGCCTTAAAAAGAAATTGCAAGAGGAATGTCAATAAATAAAGTCTACACCATTCACAAGATGCTAATTTGCATTTAACACCATTCCAACAACTTTCAAATCAACTCTGGCAATTTCAATAACCTTTTGTTGTACATCCCATAGAAAATCATGTTCTGATTCTATATAATACATCTTTGTAAATACATCTTTGTAATGTTTGCAAGTTTCAGAAGATGTACCCTGCAAGGCCATCAAAATTGCGACAAGAGTTCCATATGTACATGTAACCACCACTAAAATTGAAGGAACAAATATGGGTATGCTGGGTTAGGATTAGGATGAGGGTGAGGGTAGGCTATACAGCTGTACATCGATTTTAGTGGGGTTATATATATGGAACTCTTTCCGAAATTGCCTGTAGTTGATTTTTTTTCCTTTCTCTTTAGGTAGTTGCAGACATGTTGTTTTGGTCATTCAGTTTTTTGTCTGTAGTTTTTCTGCTTTTCTCAGAACCATCATTATATCAAGGTAGACTTCCCCTTTGATAACCAAGTTTCGTCAGTGTGTGTAGTGAACATTCCCTTTTTTTTCCAATACACTTTCGCAATATAATTAAATAGTTATAGATTAATTGTAATGCATTGAAGTATCTTTGCAAGTTCATATTTTCATGGTTTCATGATTTGATTTATAACTGTTTTAATGCTAACCCTGATGAAACAGTATTGTAATTATTATGTACCTACATGTAATATACACTCAGCCATAAACTTTATCATATTCAGGAAGATATCATGCAAATCTATGATCATGGTTCTATTAAACTATATAATTTTCAATTAAACCTCCTTTACAGAAAGGGGAAATCAACAAGTGGCACCATTCATGTTTTTTTTTATAACTTATATGTGTAGATAGAAAAAATGCCTCACAAGGCTTTTCAAGATGATGTGGTCATTACCTCTTAATAGATTATATATCAAAGTGGTTACAGTATGAGAGAACCTTTTCCACGTATGTAGGAGGATAGCCTTTAGATATATATTTGAAATTGAAAATTCCAATCATTTTCTCTATAGATAAATGTACAGTATATGAAGAATATAATTATGATATCTAGAGACTTGATAATGACATGTTCGATAATAATCAGTTTGTGTTCTTAATAAAATGCATTCATTCATTCCTAAAAGAAAGGCTTTGGAGCATACATGAATTTAAAAAAGAAGTCTATCCCACTTTAATTGTACATTTTTTATTAGAGACCTTTTGTAAAACCCTGATAGAATCAATTTGATTTGTTTACGCGATTGTTGTATTTTTACCATTCACGCTATCATTTTCTTCTTTTTCTATGCAGGCTTGAAGTAACACACATGTGCAGCGTTTCAGTCGAAAACGAATACCACCCATTCAAAATCGGTTATAGGATCTTGTCCATATGTCCATATTTGTGTATGCATGTGAAACATGGACCATGACAGCAGACATTAAAAGAAGGATACAGGCACTGGAGATGAAATGTTTCCGCAAACTCCTCAGTATCTGGTATAGAGATCACATAACCAATGAGGTAGTGAAAATCAGAATTTGAAACACCATAGGGCCGTATGAAGACCTCCTGACTTCAGTGAAAAGATGCAAAGTAAACTGGTATGGGTATGTCACATGATCATTTGGACTGGCCAAGACTATTCTACATGGAACAGTACAAGGAGGGAGACGAAAAGGCAGGCAGAGGAAACGATGGGAAGACAACATTAACGAGTGACCTTGACTGAAACATCATACTTCGTAAAGCCAAGAACCACGAGGAGTGGAGGAAGCTGGATGTATAAATCTTCAGTGGTGCCCCAAGGGTCAGCCAGACTGTGGGATAGGTGAAGGTGAAGGTGAAGGAAGCTAAGAATCAGATAGTTAGGCATTATATTTGGATCATTTATCCTTTCCTTCAAAAGGAATGTTGCTTTATACTGTAGCACATAAACAATGCTTTTTAATTGGCAATATTTCAGTTCAGTACGCTTGTTATTAATTTCATCAAACATTAAAAAGTAAAAGGGAGAAACACTGTCATTTGAAAATCAAAATGTAAGTCATAATAATTTCACTGTCTAACTATCTGAATCTTGTCAGGATCCATGTACGAGTTAGTGCAATTCTTTTCTCTTCACTACAACCGCATTGATTTACTTTAATAGCATGTTACTAGGTACATCAATTGATGAGAAAAAGCAGCAAAACGCTTTAAATTTGTTGTAGTCTTAAAATTAAAGTTGCAAGTTTCCTAAAAAAGGGAATTTTAGAACACTCCTTCAACTGACATGCACGGACATTATACTTATTAATTTCCATACATTAATGTCTTTGTAATGCATGTTACCAAACAAAAAAAAGTATCATCAACCATTTTTGTCATTTCCTGTGCAATTATTTTCACATCCTGGCTTAACAGTACATAAACAGTGCTCTTTCATTTTGAATATTTCAGAAAAATGCATTTGCATTATGATACATGCAGGTATAGTTGGTCAAGTAAGAATATATTTACAGCATGCTCACTATGAATTCATTAAATCGCCATTGAATCTAAAAGGTATGTTATACCTCATTGTATATTCAGAAGGAAAAAGTGTGAGTGTGTTTGTTGCATATGATTCTTTCTTGGTACCAAAGCTGTAATAATTGCATATTTGTGATTCAGCATAATACTTTGTTCATTACAACAACAAAAATGTCATAATTTTCCAAAACGGTAGTGTAAAGAATAATGTAAGATTGAGGTGAAGGGAAAAGTACTTCAAGATTGTTACATATATTCTCTATACGTATCAACTAAAATGTAAGTTTTCAAATGAGATACTATTTTGTCCCCAGATGAAATAAGTAATGGATCTTTTTTGTTAAATGTCAGCAAATGATCTAAATGAACATGTGTTCGGGTATATCAAATCTTGTACATGTAGTTTCTATAGCTAATATAGTTTGGAGGACTCAAAGATAGAAAAACTGCTGATTGATTAATTATCCTTCTTTGTACTGTTCAAAACATAAACATAATCAATTTAGTAACAGACTAAATTAGATAATGTGTAGAATATTTTAAAGCTAATTAAGTTAATTGTTAGCTGGGTGGGTGATAAGGGTGGGTTGTATTTTGTTACATTAGGGATGGTAGGGGATATTTGAATAGATTTTAATGCTTTTTGTTAGTGTTTTTTTGTTTAATTTAATTTAATTTGATTTAGTTAAGTTCAGTACAAGTACAATGTTTTTTTTTTATATTTATATATTTTAATTATGACTTACTATTTTGTTATATCATTACTTATTATAGTAGGCCTATCATTATATATATATTGGACTCCATGGAAGAACAGAGCCATTAGGTTAATGGCTCTGAAATGGACTATCCAACCGTTTTATCATTCTATCATTGTTATATAAGTCTTTGATTTTGTTATATTGTGTTATTGTTTTTTATGATGATTTTCGGAAATAAAACAAACAAACTATAACCGGCAAGGAAAGGGAAATTTAGTAGATGCCAAGAAAGTATTTCCAAAGCAATTACACATCTCTTATCCTGTAATGTATTTTTTGCGTCAATAAAAGCAAATGTGAGGGTTGTCCACATAACATCACAACTACCGAACAGTTTAATTGAAATTAACATACATATTAAATGTATATATGTGTATTATGGAATAACTTAGAAGATTTCATAATTTGTTATTATTATCCAGTTCATTACATTTTTACCAATGTATTTCTTCAATATTTCTACTTTTCCTCAGGAGCTTATGCTGTGAACTAATGGATATTCCTTGTCAGTTCCATCATGTTATGTCAATGGGCTTACACTGTATGCGCGTGTACATGTCCTTTTTGCAATGTACATTTGCTACGAAAATGTCAACAATATTGTTTGAGATATAAAATATAGAGTTAACAAGTGAATTATTCATACTCCTTGTAAATGTGATTTTTTGGGGATGCATTTTTTTGTAACTTAAGAATGAAAGGTTGACTGGGTGAATTAGGGCCCTTTTAGAAATAAATGTACATGTAGTTGTAAAGTTTTCAATGGGATGAAAGTTATACGGAGTAATTGTTGAAATCAAGAATTTTAAATTCTGTTTTCATGTTCTCACAATAGTTGTGTTAAAATTACAATAAGAAAGTTCAAACTTGTAAAAATATGCCACCTTGAAAATGGACTAGACTGAATAATTTTGAATTTGTAATATCTATGACAATTATCAACTGCTTCAAATTATGAACCACAGCATTAAGGGTGGTTTGCAGTGGAACTTACATGATTTGCATATTTAATATAGAAATTTAAACTGTAAGCTAACTTTGGCAGACAACACCAAATTCATTGAAAACTTTACTGTGAATAGATGAAGATGATGATGATAATAGTGACGATGTTGGTGGTGATGATGATGGAGATAATGATGGTAGTAGTGGTGATGATGATGGTAGTAGTGACGACGATGATGATGGTAGTGATGATGGTGGTAGTAGTGATGATGATAATGATGGTAGTAATGATGGTGGTGATAATGATGATAATGATCGTAGTAGTGGTGATGATGATGGTAGTAGTGATGATGATGGCACCAAGGGTGATGGTGATGATACATGTATAATAATGATATTTATACAATAATATTAAAGCATGTACTAATAATATCCCACTCCTTAAAGCAATTTCCATTATCAAAAACAAGTAAACTTATACTTTTTAATTGTGCATTTTAAATTCAAATGTTTTGTATGACTGAATCGAAATAATTACATGTAACTACAGAAAAAAATAAACCTTGTGCAATTCAACAGGCAGAGTCATCATTGCCATCATCAATGTCATCATCACCCCTCCCCTCTTCTCTTTCTCTCTCTCTCTCTCCCTCTCCCCCTCCCCCTCTCTCTCTCTCTCTCTCTCTCTCTCCCAAGGCGGTATAAATCACATGAAGATAAATGTTTGTCACATTTTAACACCAAGTTGATCGGCATTGATGACCAAATAATAATCACCATAGTTGTTCAAGTAATCAATGTACGAGAAATTTTGTGAAAAATAACTTAATATTCAGGTGGCTTAGTGAAATTACCGTTACTTGCCAGATCAAAAGCACCATTTTTGGTATAGTGCTTCCTTAGGACCTACTGAACGATAGTAGGGTAGGAGCCTCGGCAAAAATATCATATAAGGGTGTGGGCGGGGGCGTCGCCTCGTAGACCACATAAAATTCATAAGGTAGTATAACATTGAGATTTGTAGTACAATCATAATTTTTGGTACAGGGCTTCATTAGGACCTGCTGAATCAGTGGCGGATCCAGGGAGTGGGGCCCGGGGAGCCCGGACCCCCCCCCCCCTTGAGGTGAAAATTTTTAAATTTTCGACACCCCCCCCCCCCGACTACACCCCCCCCCCCCACACTGGGCGAATTTTTGGGAGCAAAACAAATTTAAAAAATAGTGCTCACTACCCCCTCCCCCCCCCCCCCCCCATGGATCCGCGCCTGTGCTGAATGATGGTAGGGTAGAAGCCCCCGGCATAATTATTCATATGTGTGCGATTTGGGGCCCCATGGGTTTCACGAAAACCCAATGTTATATTATCTTATAAAATATTTTGGGGCTACGAGGCGACGCCCCCACCCCACACCCTTATATGATATTTTTGCCGGGGATCCTACCTTAATATAGTTCAGAAGGTCCTAAGGGAGCCCTGTACCAAAAATGGCATTTTTACAGCAACAAATCAATGTTGTAAAATTATTTGGGGGCTCCAAAAAGACGCTCCCGCCCCCACACTCTTTAATTGATTTTGTTGCCGGGGGCTCCTAGCCTAATATCGTTTAGTAAGTCCTAACGAAGCCCTGTACCAAAAATTGTGCTTTTATCCACCAAATAACGATAATCGATAAATTTGACTATATTCGGGTAGGGCCTATAGCGACTAAACAGCTTTGTAAAACTTCTTCGTTTCATTTTGTTGTTGTTTGTTCTTGTTCTTTCATTTCTCTTCTTCTTTCTCTTCTTTTTCATTTTCTTTTTCTTTTTCTTCCCCAAGTTCAGAAATCAAATATGCACTGTATTATTCAAGATTATCTGGTAATCAAAGTTTGACATGGTACATTGCTGTCGATGTTGCTGTGGTCCGATTTGTCTCTACACTTTACAATGAATATGTCAAATAACGCTTCATAAAGTAAATGAGCCTGAAGAAAGAGACTATAAGCCACTTGCGTAGTTCGATTTCTTTATTTGCGTTAATTGCAAAATAGTCAATAGAGGGCTTTTTCCACTTTAAACAACGGTACATAGTCTCATAATTCTGTCGCTGTAAAGTTGGAAGTAAAATATCCGAAGTAACTGAGACAAACCCCTTTTTTTTTCTTCAAATTTATCTTTAATTTTGTTTTGCAGATGAAAAATTTCGGGATGGGTCGCATATCATGATTGTTGAATAAAACGACACTCTTTATCTCGATATTTCAAAGTGCATGTGTATTTACGTTTTTAATACCAATGGTTTAAAAAAAGGGTACTTTCCGCTTTTTCTTGTTAGTGTCATAAACTTATCAATTGACTTCATTTAAACGAATTTTTCAAACAGTTTTGTTTGTTGCATGATGCCTAATCTGCAACTTATTCATCAGGATAATCTTCCATTTAAAGAAAATATTTGTTCTTCTTGTTTTGAAATTTGAACGGTGGTCGTCTAATCGGACATATACAAAAGGAGCAGGGGTTCATTAATTTTTATTAATAACATCAGCTAAAACGGCCTATAGGGCTTAACTGCAGAATTATCCACCATCCATGATAATGAATTAGGGTTAGGATTAGGGTCAGTGACAGGGGCTGGGTTAGAAGTAGGGTTAAGCTAGGATTGGGGTAAGGTTAAGTGTTAAGACAAGGGTTAGGGGTATAGGGTTAGGGGAAGAGTTTGGACTAGGGTTAGGTTTAGGACTACGGTTGAGGTTACAATTAGTGTTGTTATGTTCAACCCATGCAGCTCATTTTGGATTACCTAGAAATCCTTTTTTTTAAGCAGGTTAAATTTAAGATTAAATAATTTGCAAATATTAATATATTGAGGATTGCCGTCTTTATCCAATTTTCTTTCACTGATTATCAAAATTAACTATTTTTCAATCAAAATGCAATTGTTGATGAAAAATTCAAAAACATATCCACACTGCTCCCCCCCCCCCCCCCCCCCCCCCGTAACACGCATACAACACAAATTATCCCCCCTTCTGAATTTGATCGCCGTAAAGTCGATCGATCGACACAAATAAGGAAGTGGCGGGTAGCATTTTAGTTATAACATCAGGCAAAACACCTGTTTGGGCTAACTGCAGAATAATCCACCATCAATAATAACGATTTTAGGGTTGAGGTTATGGTCAGGGAGAGGGTTATTACTAGGGTGAGGTTCAGGGTTTAGAGTTAGGGTTAGGACAAGGGTTAGGACTAGGGTAAGGTTGCGGGTTAGATCTAGGGTTAAGGATTATATCTAGGATTAGGACTAGGGTTAAGGTTACAATTAGTGTTACAACTTGTTTTACGTTCAACCCGTTCAGCTCGTTTCTGATGATTGATAAATTCAGTTTTTAAATAGGTTCAGCAAGGATGAATTAATTTGCAAATAGTAATCAATGAAGATTGACCGATCTTGTTTCCCCGATTATCAAACTTAACCATCTTTAATTAAATCTA
Organism: Strongylocentrotus droebachiensis; assembly: GCA_035222895.1. Taxonomy (NCBI): domain Eukaryota; kingdom Metazoa; phylum Echinodermata; class Echinoidea; order Camarodonta; family Strongylocentrotidae; genus Strongylocentrotus; species Strongylocentrotus droebachiensis. The sequence goes on along the minus strand of JAVYIG010005408.1, from coordinate 120,756 downwards.
TCATCTTTAATTAAATCTAATTGCAACTTTTAATCAAAAAAAGCATACCAACCGTGCCCCCCCCCCCCCCCCCGTTAATACACATCCAAGCCCATCCAAGACACATAAACGGACACCAATCCCCCCCCCCCCCCACCGAGGCCAACTAGCTATAAGGACCATTATTCATAAAGACCGCTATTTATTAGGACCACAATTTACGATTTGAGAAAAGGGTAATCATTCATAAGGATAGCTAATCTTAATCGAAGAGTGTCGCTATTTATCATTTGAGAAGAGAGTAGCTATTCATAAAACAGAATGAAGGTCGCTTTTTATAATGCGGAATGAGGGTCGCTATTCATAATACGAGAAGAGGGTCGTTATTCATAACACGGAATGGGGGTCGCTATTCATAAAAAAATTGAATAAGCAACAAAATGACAAGAGAGTTAATTGTTGACTGGGAGCACCCCTATGGCTGTGGCATATGTATTATGGAAAGCAACGCTTTTCTCGGATTATGAATATCGACCCTCTTCTCATATTATGAATAGCGATCCTCATTCTGCATTAATTATAAATAGTGACCCTAAATTTATCTTATGAATAGCGGTCCTAGTGACCCCCAATATAAATTATGAAAAGCGACCCTCATCTCACATTATGAATAACGGTCCTCATGCTTTTATCAATAGTTACCGCCTTCGTGCAGTTCGACGTTATGAATAGCGAGATTACCCCCACACCCTCCCTCCCCCATCCTCTGGTGTTGAAGATGGGAGGCCTAACCAAATATTGAAGGGGGAAAAGACGGGGGAAAGGGAAAAATCAAAAATCAAAAAATGGAAGAAAGGAAGATAAGAAGTGGAAGAGAAAGTAAAAAGGAGATGATACGACACCCTACGGGCCCCGTCCGACGCCCTGCAACTCACTTCCTACACCCCAAACTCTCGCTTTTGCTATGCTACATCATCGCACGCCCTCATTACAACATACAGAGCCACAAACTGACTTATACACACAATCGCTTTCCCTCTGTCGTCTTACTTCCATCATTATTCTTCTTTTCCATGTCTTCACAGTTCATCTGTTCCATTCTTCTCACGCCACCCCCTCCCTCTCTCTCTCTCTCTCCTCTTATGCATTTCTTCCTTCTTCTTTTTTTCTAACTTAACCCTCTCTCTTTAACCCTAATCAGGCCGGGCTATTTGAGGTCTTAGTAGGGGCGGGGGGCCATTATGGCCCCCCCCCCCCCATAAGATCTCGGCCGCGAAGCGGCCGATCGCCGCGAAAATTTGCACGCATGTCAAGTGAAGTATATAGAATAATATGATAATTTCAATTTTTTGAAAAATTCACTCATTTGCATATTTATGGTAATTTATGCAAATAAAGTCATAAAATCACATTTTTACCCACAAATCATATATTATTCATATTCAAGCATTCTTTTTCTCTACAAATATTCATTAGACCATTCTGAATAATAATACAACAACAAAATTTGGATGAGCCAGCTTATTCCTTATGTTATCTCTTGTTTTTATAATTTCTTATGTATTTCACTGTTTTTTTAACTTATGTATTTCATTGTTTTTGTTGTTTTATTTCATTTCTTACTAAAATTCAACCATTTTGACTACCAAAACAACCACATAACCTTTAAACAAGACCCAATAACCCATGTTTGATCTGTTTTGAGAAAAATGACTTTTCCATATGTTTTGTACACAAATCACGAAAATGAGCGATTTTCGGGCTGACATGCAAAGACAAAAGGTCACGTGACCTTGTAACCGTAAGTCCGATTTTCAAAAAAATTCTTTTGAAAGTTGCGCAAGACTCAAAAGAAAAAAGTCAGCGAGCGGCGGGGCGCCATCCATATGCGTTCCCGAGCAATCGGAAAAATCGTGGAGGGGGGGGGGGGCCATAATGGCCCCCCCCCCCCCGGCCTTATTAGGGTTAAATTGATCTCTCCCTGACACTTTCTCTCTTTCAGTATTGTTCGATTATGTTTCTATGATAGATCCTCATATATTGTGTGTGACTGTCATGAATTACATTATAGAATATGAATAGGCATTACATTTGCATTTTAATATGGTTCAAAATCAAACAAATCTTCAGTATTTACTTGTCACACACTCAATTAATCAGTCTCGATTTCTATTTAAAATATGAATATTCCTCACTTAACAATAATTATAAAAAATAATACTAATGACGAATCTATTCTATTTTTATCATCAATTTGTTTGCAAGTATGGAATAAGTAATAAGTTGTGATCTATTGTACTGTGTATTATTTGTACTTGTCTATATATCTAAGTTTTGTTGAGAGGCTTTTCAAAACTGAGCTTGTAAAACTAATGAAACCATTCTACTACTACCACTACTACTACTACTATTACTACTACTACAGTCAGAAATATCAACATGCACACCAAACAAAAAATAAAGCACATACAAAACAGACTTTGTTTGGGTATTCCATGATGAATAATTTAGTATAGTACCTCCTACAAAATGTGAGGAAAAATTGAGTTGTGTGACACATTTTCCCTACTAAAATTGCTTCACAATAGTTCCCAACATTAAATGAATTACTAACTTTAATCCTGGACCAATACTATACCTAACCCTAAATCTTGCTTAAATATTAATCTAACCTTAACCCTAACCCTACAATTTTGATAAACTAAAGCCCGGAACAATTGTCAACACAGCAATTCTCGAATTGCAGCAAACCGACATCGTGTTCCTGAAATCATATTTACTACATGGTAATTTTTCTTCATTTACACTATTATATTTCAGCATGACCTATGTACAATAAAACCGGTCTGATTGTATATTTTGAATGGAATGTATAGCACTATTATCCCCACAAAAAATAGCAAATGTTATTGAAATAATGTATATATTTACACAGGTGATATATCAATAGCCTCATACAGAAGCTATGCCGTAAACATGTTTACAACTTTACAATGCTTTCATTTGTTACATATTTAATGTACATAGAGCAATAGCTGCATTCAGGTTTAATACGCCCACACAAATATAGATGTGTTGCCCACACCTGAAACATAGCACAAGAGGTAATAAGGCCAGTCAAAGTAAATAATAAGAATGAAGTACCCGTAGGCACTTGGTCACCTTTAAATTCAGAAAACTTACGTAGCTTTTAATAACTAGTTTGTGATATTTTACATGGTTACAGAAAAGAAAAGAAGCCATATAGGAATTTAGATGATGACAGGGGACTAATAATTGTCACCTCTTATGTTTTAGTACAGTATTCAACTTTTGCAAGAAATAATTTCAAGGAGCTTGTATAGAATGGTAATCATCTTGCTATCTAGCAACACATATCAGAAAAACCTGAACAAATAGTTAGGCAGGGGGTTACCAACTTTTGCATGAGCTATAAGACACTACATGCAATATATGCCTCCGTGGCGCCTTAAAGTGATCTCATTTGGTTCTTGTGTACATACACATCTTTAAAAAATAGTATGGTTGAATGCTCAATATTTTTGCTTGTTTGGGTTTATTTTTTATGTTAAAATCATCTTGTAATATAAGCTTATAAGTGGTATACCATAATCATTCTCATATCCTTTTATCATTATTCTAATCATTTTACAAACTTTTTAAATCACATATAAGGTTTATTAGTTGCAAGATGATTGTACACCTGAAGTTGACTTTTCCTGAATGCCATTACGATAATACCATCAAATAAATATTATCTAATGGACTTTACATAAAGTGCTAAATTATAAATGCAGTTTTGGCAGAGATAAGGTGCTCAAAGGATCTCTTTCGGCACCCATTTCCTTCATCTGAGGCCTAAAATAAAATAATAATAATAATAATGATTCCGCTTTTATATAGCGTATGATGTCTCTAAGTGCTTTACAGGTATATTATTACCCCGGTCATCAGATTCAGGCTTACCCGCACACTATGTATGCACATTCTCTACTCCCTGGGGATCATTCCAGCCAGGTGTCATTTTTACAAGTGCACACTTGCTCATCTAACCACATTAACTTTCGCATCCTACATACCGGTAGCTCTTTTCCATATTCGTAAGGAATTTTGTACATCATAGGGCCGGCAGATATACATCTCACTTTTCAGAATACCTACGCTTATTCTTTGGGGTGAGGTTTTGTGAGGTTTCCTCTAACAATAGTGGATGATCGACCTTTCACAAAAATTTGTAGTATAATGAAACAAATGGATATCCCACATTTATCAAACTACACACCCTATTTGTTTAACTTGTATCCTCTTAAATTGTTTGCTCTAATTCAAACCCAAATTAAATATCATCAAAATACAGTGATATTGAGTTCTGTAAACTCTTACAAATTACATTTTTTCAAATTTGTGTAACCTCCAAGAAACTTGCAAATTATTTTAAATAATTAAACCCTTTAGATATAAAGTGTGAAATTTTATAGTCATAGGTTCTGAAACTTCTTTGTAAGAAATCAAAATATAGCGCTCTTTTCGATTGCCACAGCAGGAGCTTTTTTTCAATTCAACACTAGTGAACACATATTTTTTTATACAGTAGGTTTGCGGTTGCACCATGTGTGAGAGAGAGAGAGAGGTTTGAGGAGTCCTGAAAAGGACTCTGACTCGGTAATCTTTCTTGGACGAGTGTAGTCCTGAAAAGGACTGTTTGTTATCTTTCTTAGCATATAGTTCTCAGGAGAACTATAGCGCTTGGAGAGAATGAGTGGCTCGACGTTTCGAACAGGTTGACTATCCGTCGTCAGGAGTGGAGAATAGCTGGCGTGCGTGAGCTTAAGTCACCGAGGTGCGGACGTCAGGGAAAAATAGTAGTAGACCATGTCGGCTTCAGTCATCGGGGAGTGGGCATGGATGGTCGGCTGGTAATTCGTCTGACTGTCCGCCTGGGCTGGAGGCTCCGGGTTGCGGACTTAGGAGAGTTTCGAGTCGATGAGTGGGGGGTGCTGTCGGCGAGACGCTGTGTGTGTCCCCGACGGCGGCGTTGTAGTCTGTTGTCGTCTGCTGTGCATTGTAGCTGTGAGGCTGGCGGCTGCTTTGAGGGTTCGGCGGGTGGCGGTGGTTAATGTACGGGTGTCTGTCGGGGTGGTGAGGGCGGTGCTGGAGGCGGTGGTGGAGGAGAAGTGACCGGGTACTTGTTTTTTTACTCGAGACAATTAAATATCTGGAATTAAACATTCAAAATCTATTCATTGAAAAATCTCCATTTAATGTCTCTTTGAATCAACCTTAACCTTAGGCTGATCATACCAAGGGCCATGCTATAGCCTCTGCCAGGTCCCTCTCAGTGCGTGTGTGAACCAGCGTAAACCTTGTACTTGAAGGGATCCCATATGAAATCTGTTGGTTTGAAAAATAAAGAACAGAGCTTCCATTTATTTTTTGGTCTCAAGAACAGTGTGAACAGTGCTAACAATAATATATCTTGGAGTACATTCATTCAAATGTCTACAATTTCTTCCGAGATGAATTTTTTCCCTATCATACCATACCATACTATCATATCATATAATATAATATACAAATATTGTCTAGTATTAAGTATTCTACAATTGTTGTAATCTTGTACCTGTACACTGTATTGCCAATACTAACAAATGGAAAGGTTCACATTGTTTTTCCCCAATAATTATCTATAACATAACGATCTATAAATTGTATTATATGCAATGCTCTACAATTTCTATGTGAATAAGTCACAGTACAGCATATATCAAATGAAATTACTTTCAGGAACAAAACAATAACAAAGTTGAGTTATTATCATATATATTCTAAGTAAAGACAAATATACTCAAGAGTTTGGTTTGATCGGTCATTTTCATACCGTAAATATATTTCATGCAAAAACATCTTCTTTACCTGCCTCTTAATAAATCATTTCATTCTCCTGCTTTGAAAAATTGTATTTCAATAATAAACACTTTCAGAATACCAATACCACACATTACGTGTTGTTAGGTCAGGCAGGCCATAATGTTTACCCAACCTACATGTAGCAACAACTAATCCTTGCAATTTGCATCCTGACTACCGGAATTGAGGTACAATAATAGAAAACAGGTGAATGTACATGTAATAGCTCATCGCAAGGTACACGTACATGTACATGTATGTATACATTTGAATACATTTTGAAAATTGTCTACTACATGAGCATATTAGTCAATTATGATCCAAAAGCATTAATTTTTACATCCATTAATTGAAAAACTACATTGTACATGCATGCAGCACTTAATAGCCATCAATATAAAAAAAATGGTGAAAAAATGGGGTAGGAGTCTTAAATACCTTGATCATTGAACACCCCTAAGTTTTTTTGTTACAATCCATCTACATTGTACATACCTCATAGATTTGCTGCTACTGTTATACTGGATCAACTTGATCTACCACTTTTTCAAAGGATAATCAAGAGCCCCTTCTCACAATCGGTGGAGTACACATGCCATTTCTTCTTTATCTTGACAGTGACCTTGTGCCTTTGCGTTGATTGTCATCAAGTGTCTACCTGCCCCTCTGAAAAATGAATAAGCATTTTAAGAATTATAAAATTATATCAAATATCTAACATATCATACAGATTACAGGATCAAAAGAAGTACATATTCTTACAATATTCCAGTACACTACATACATGTATGTGTAGGTGATAGATCAATATGTCTACATGTGTACATGATACACCAATTAGAAATTTCGTTGACAAAGCCAAAGAAATCCATGTTATGTAAGCAAAGGATATACAAATCTTCCAATAAATATTTGCGAAAAGCATCTCAAGTATACAAAACAGTGATAATTACACAAATCTTGTGTATGTGAATATTGTTGAAGATGTACAGTACATGTACATGTACACCCTGTATAGGAGACAATTCAAATTTCATAACAATGTGATTCAATCTCTGTATGACCATTGAATGTACATGTACATGTACAGAATACTACAACAAATTGCCACATTGAAGCTAATATCAAAAGGACTTCACAGAGGATTTGAAAAGACTAAAATGTGATTTAAGTTCCATGAGCTGCTATGTAAAATGATTCAGCAGTGTACTGAGTACTAGCACTATTCTAAAGGATTTTCTGTCACATTATAAGACATATTATACAAAGCAATATTTTTGAATTTTTAACTAACAATTTCCTACTCGATTTGGTTTTCCTACATTCTTGTATGGCTGGTAGTTTGTCTATCCACAACATGTACTCTCTAGGTGAAATTTTACAGGAACCAGTAGTGAATTTGATCTGTGTTTGCTTTATTACCTTCATGTATACAGTAGCAGGTAATTTTACAGGTACCATGCATTAAAATGCATATTTGCCCGGTCCGCAAACTAACAGTTTTGAGCGGGCAATATTTCCTGATAGTTTCTCTCTTTCGGGTTTCACCATTCACTTTGAGTACAAAGATTGTGTTCCATATTGAGCCCATTACGTATTGGCCCCATTAAATATCCGGGACCTTTCAAACAGCTAAATCGCTGCAAAGTTTGAGCAGACTATCATGCGGCGCGGTAGTAGGGTATAGTGACCGTACGTGATTCACAAATGAATAGGTAATGATTATAATCTTTTGGGAGATACAGTGATATGCATTTATATGTACATGTATTGCCCTTACTGAATTAGTGAAGGCAATACAGGGTGTATTACCTTGTTTCTCCCTCAAGGCCAGTAATATTATGACAATCATGTTAAGCTCCAATTAATGACAGGTTATGCCAAACTATACTATTTGAGAACCCTTCATCCTAAATCTTCTACATACCGTAGGTGAATTTCACATATCTTGGGGGCAAAGAATGTGATCCATAATAGCTATTCATAACCATGTACAGTATCATCATGATATTCGAACTACACATCAAATGTAATACATACCAACATATTTGATTTAGAGAGGCTGCGTTGTTGTGAGGAAAAGTTTTTGCCCTGAATTTTTGTTAACATTTTTATTTACATAAGGGTGGTGTTGATATGCTTATTATTATTTACATAAATAGAAAATGAATTAATGTGAGACCTACATGTACAGGGTGTATATCAAGATTTTTTTCTCAAAACTATTGCAGCTACAATGTACCATTTAAAAAAAAGGAAGGCTATTTGCTTAGAAGTCAGGGTCAGCAAGACAACCATTACTGGAAGACATTGGAAGATCACATTACCAAAACAAAGTATTCAGAATTTTGAACCACATTGCTTACTTCATCACTGTATGGAAAGAGAATGACTACCGGTAGTCTGATTTGATTTTGTTTCTTTAAATATAGCCCAAAACAATACTGGTACTATCTACATGTTCAGTGAGATGGAGAAAGGGAATGGCCCATAAATCGTAACTGATACCACTTAAATCTATAATGTAGCCTCACAGCTCACTGAACATTGTATAATAAATTGAAACAGGATTTTCCAAAGATTATAATTTTATACTACTCAAAATAGTAGGCTTTTGACCACTTCTAGTGCAGGTACAGGCCATAGTTCATCCATACTTCAGAGTTGAAGCTGCCAGGAGAGGAATTTAATCTATTTCTTTTTATTAGTATACAAATGTTTTAATTTTCTGATTATACCTCAGATCAAAACCTGTTTTGCTTTAAAAAGTGATTTGAAGAAAGACAATCGCAACCAATTTCAACCAAACTACCCGGTAGTAAATTGAGCTTCAAATTTAGATTGCATGTAAATGTCACAGATATTAAATATTTGAAGGAAATATGCATTTCTGAAACAATCCACCCTGTTTAGAAAGTTGGTTTTGGTTAATATCACTTATGAGAATATAATACTATCCTTTTTTATTCTGTAATACAGGTAGACCTATTTCTCTATGCAATGATACCCAATTGATTGTGGTGCTATTATTGAGAGTTATCATTTTGAGAGTTTCACCAGTTCTTTTGGATAACAAGACATCTGTGTAGGTGCAGAAATCTACAATCACTATGGAAATGACGGACAAAGAAAGCGGACAAAATATACAGTTCCTCATTCTACCCTCAACAATTGCTATATATGGTAGACAAAGGAACATCCCTTCACTGCTATTAATTAAAAATGTGTAGAACAAGATGCATGTGACACCTGTTCTACAGATTTTTACATAATAGCAGTGAAAGGATGTTCCTTTGTCTACCATAGCAATTGTTGAGGGTAGAATGAGGAAATGTATATTTTGTCCGCTTTCTTTGTCCGTCATGTTCATTGTGAATTTCATTAATGTACATGTATGTACATGTATTTTAGAATCAACATTAATATTAAGAGTCACTATTTTTTTGGCAACATTGTCACTTACATGTATCATGTTTCCCATTCAGCAGTATACTGCACATATCAAAGTTACAAAATCCATATAATTTAGGCACCAATGTAAACAGAAATTCATTGGTTAAAGAATGTTATGCGATGCTATGCAAATGATGAATTAACAAACAACAAACTTTTAAAAGTATTCATACAATCATGTTGACGGAAAATTAAAATTAAAATTGCAGAATAGGCAAGGTCCTGAAGTTTGATGTCTTTTGATATTCTTGTCTACTGAAAACAAAGCTACATGTATTTAAATTCTGTAATACAGCTTTTTGACAAAGCTTTCACAATAAGAGATAACATCATTTCCTACACTGCAAGACATAAACAATAAGGTGTCTTCATTTTTGTTGCCATGCATTAACAAATAGTGTTATGTTTTGAGCCTGAACTCATATCACAGAATGTTTGTTGTATGATTGCTAAATGTTGGTATTTTTATACACTCTACATGTAAAATGGATATTCATTATTCAACATTTGAAAAGTTCTTTAATACAATAATATCTCTAGGGTTGATAAAATGTTATACTTCTATTCAACATTAACCACAAAAACATTTTTAGCTGTTGGGTGAAATATTTGCTCACTGTGTTAAAAAATGTTCTACTAAGAGTTGTTCATTAATTGAAGTTATGAAAATAATACAGGTAATCACTATTCATTCCATATTGTTGTTAACCAATTCGTCGCTGTTTTCACGAAGTGACGGTAGTGAAAAAAAATTGCATTCACTTTGCGTTACGATTTTTCTCACTACCGTCACTTCGTGAAAACAAGGACGAATTGACCTAGCCAATGACTTTGACTCACTCCATATTTAAGAACATCATTACAATTTTTAAATATTGACTTTTGGATGATGAATGAAGTTTATAATGATGAATTTCATGGCTGTTTGATGAACAACACATCAGCAACAACATCAAAATATAGAGTTGTTATATTCAGTGTACAACTGCATGCTTCTGCTGCAAAGTATCAATAATGCTGTTGGATCATATAATATACCAACCTTTATAACAAGTTGAATCCATAAATAAAGAAAGATCAGAAAAAAAATTGGTGAGAGTTTAAAAGAAATTAAAAAAACAATAAGAAAGTTCAAAGAAATTGATTTAAAACAAGAAGAACAAAATTATTAGAAAGTTGTAATCACTTAACATTCACAACCAGCAATGTACAATACCCTGTAAGTCATTCTACTGGGACATAATTGTAAATCTCCATTTGTTTCACACTTTTAAAACAAAGTTTACAGTATACCAGTCCCTTTTCTCTCAGAGCTGTACTAAAAAATATATTCAGAGAGCTCAATAGGTCCTCCAAAAATGAAGAGGTTCTATCATAGTCATATTACATGTGCAAGTGTTGAATGATATTGGTCCAACATAACATCACTATACATGCCCAATCATCAATTCAAAAAATTGAAATTCATATACAGACTACAAATTTCAAACATTAAAACCTTACATGTACTTATTACTTGTCTGAGTTTGTTCAAACTTTCACCAGCCTGCTTCTAAATTTTTTCTGTTTCCTTCAGAGCATCTTACTTTTAGGGTTACATTTCCCGTAAAAAACTATTACTATCAATACTTGCTAATGGCTCTCATTAACTTTAATATCTTTACTAATTAGATAAAAAGGGTCACAAAATAAGCATTAAAATTGTAACTTCAAACACTCTTTTGGTGTTGAATAACTTGAACATCAAGTGTCATGTGATGGTTTAAAGGCTTTAACCTTTTTACCAGGCAAGTCTTCAATAATATTCCAATTACCGGTATTTATACAATATCTTTTATTGTCATTAAATTGTTTCTGGAATTTAGTGCTGTGAGTTTAGTGTGTAATTTCCATTCAGTGCACACAGCCAGTTTATCTCTGCGTGTACACAGTTATAGTTCAATAGTTCAATAGTAGATGTATGTAATTAATTAAGCTTGTAATACAATGTAAAGCGCATAGAGACATACCTTGTATAATGCGCTATAGAAATATAATTTATTATTATTATTATTATGACATTTACCAAAAACAAAAGCAATATTTCAGCTAGGTACATTTGTACATGTACAGTATGTTCTATGGCGTGGGCGGGCGGGGTTGACATTTGAAAAATCGCGCCAACCAATATTTCGCTTAGTGGGGGGTAGGGAGCACTAAAATTGGTTTTCAATTTGAAAAAAGTGCCAACCAATATTTCGGGGGGGGGGGGGGGGGGGGAGGTAGAAAGAACCTTGGCCAGCCAAAGGGGGGGATTTAAACCTCCTAACCCCCCTAGATCCGCCCCTGGCACAAATGACTCTTCGGTGAGTTTTGTTTCTTCCGATTATTGTTTCTGAACAGTAACAACATGAATATGGATATAACATGAATTGTTTTAAAACTTGATGATAAATTATTGTTGAAATTTGATAAAAAGCCGTTTTGTGGCTTGGTCGAGACAAGTTGTGCTAGTCGTGTAGTCCCGTCTGTACTGTATTGCGTTGAAGGGAACAGGCCATTTTCGTAATGTAATCAAATTTAATACATACTGTACGTCATTGTGAAGTTCCTCAATACAAATTATTTCATTCACCTGTCTAGGATTCGCAATAGTCAGAATGCAAACTGCAAAAGTGTGGCAACAACTAATGTATGCAGATTGGATTCTGTCTATTTAAATACTATTATTATTATCAGGTGAATTAAATAGTTTGTATCGAGGCACTTGATTCACTTGGGCGTCATTGAGAACGCCCGTAGATTTGGCCAAAACCCGTTCTAGATTTCAGGGCCTCAGCGGACATCCAACTGTTACTATAGTATCTTCTCGATTTTACACACGAACCGCAGATTCTAATTCCGCAATGAGTTTGCAAAAATTGCCTATTATTATTACCATGACGGCAAGAGAAAAGACTCAATGGCATTGGAAAAGTTGTAACTGTACAGGTGTAGTAACCATACTGCACACAAAACCATTGCGCTCGCTGGAAAGTTAGATCACAATAATTGGCATTATTTGCATGATGACAAGAGAAGAGACTCAACGGCATTGAATCAAAATTGTACAGTGTATGGAAATGATTATTCAAGGAAGTAGCAGTGGAACTTAAACTTTATTTTTAGACTGATGACAGACATTTTTGTGAAATATTGACTTCAGACTCTTATAATCCTGAAAAACAGGTGATTTTTTGTTCTTCGTTTATCTGTTGTGTAGTGGTGGTTTCGTGCCTATACACGGTCGCAGCACTATTCTGGATAATAATTTAGTCTGGTTCTGCATAATAATTTATCAAATATCTTCTACACATTCTTACTTTTTTTTAATTATCTTCAGAAGCATTCATAGAATTCATTGCGTATCAACTATCAACCAAACTACATGTAACTCAAATGTCATACAAGAATGGTGTTGTTGTATTTTACAGCTATTTTCAGTTCATTCCTTTTTCTTTTCAGGAGATTTTTGTACATTGTACAGTACATCAACCTTTAGGGCCAATTAAGTGTCATCATTGATTTGACGGTATTGAAGGACTCAGATGGAGGAGTTATTATGTGGTTACTTAATTGGAAAATTGGAAGTGATCAGTTGCATCACAATAAAGAATACCTGGAGTTATACTGGCATATACATGTACATCATTACATATTAGTAAAGATTTGTTCAATCAGAGATGCAGTCTTGTTTAATAGTTACCCTGTGTAAGTGTATTTGATTTAGTCGACAAAAAGGTTAGAGCGCCATCTTCGGCGACAGACTTTTATAGACAGAGTTTCAAAGTAAAACATGGACGACCTGATGTCGTAGAGAAATCAATGATTATTTGCAACATATTCTTAGCTGCAGACAAGTTAATTGACTAAAAGGAGGCAAGAAGGTCAGTACTTAAGCTTGCAGTGATTAAGTTGTGGGAAATGTATGTATAATTATGATATTTATGCCATAACTTTGAGACAGTTACCCATGTATGAGAATTCATGTTGGTGAATCTATGTATAAGAATTTATGTTGATGAATCTGTGAATAAGAACTTAAGTTGTATTAATTTATAGAAGTGTGAAGACTATTCAGGAAACACAAAGAAAGAAATAGTAAGGTTAAGTAAATGGCAAAGTTTGGTATAATGCCTATGGGTCACGCCCAAATTTGTATTAAGGAACCAGTAATTATTACATGGATAAGGAACCTGTAATTATTGTTGCATTTTAATTAATGCCCATTTTTTGTTGTTTGTTTTCTCACAGTTTTCACGGAGTGAAAAGAACGGAGTTAAAAGAAAGGAGTCAAAGAAATGAAGCTACGCTCCTACCAAAGAATAAAAGAACACTCCCGTAAAAACCTTGTTAACTTGTCGTTATTGATTGGCTGCAGTTACAGTGAAAACTTCTGGCTCTAAGATTGGTTACTGTTCACTGTCGACAAGATGCCAGAGGAAGAAGAGGCTAAGCGAACGAGATCCGACCCGAAGCCAACCGAAGTTGGACTCCAGCACCAAAACGACCAACGTGAACTGGAGTTTCGTTATTCATTAAGAGGTTGGCGTCAGGCGGCCAATAAGTTGAGAGCTGCTTTAAGTGATGAAGAACTCGTATTGGTTATCAAGCAACAGAGAGATGAAGTCCAAGCTGCTATGGACAAGGCAACGGTAGTTCAGGATTCTCTCAGCAAGATTAAGGTGTCCTTAAAATTGCATGATGACAGCTTCGACAAGATTGAAGAGGTGGAGGAGCAGCATGCAGAGCTGATGAAACAAACCCACGAAAGAGTGAAGGTTCTACAAGGAGGCTCTGTAACCCAATCGACGTCATCCAGACACTCCTCTAAACCTTCTCCAAAACGACAGAATGATTGTGAAGAGTGGGTCAACGCCGAACCAAAAGATGACCCACCTACGATGGAGAAGATTAACCCAAGAGCTAAGGACACTGAAACAGGAAACTCGTTAGCAGCGAGTTTAGTGGACCAGATGAGGATAAGTCATCTGCCCCCTCCAGAGCCCACTCAGTTCGATGGAAGTCCCCTCCAATATCCAACTTGGAAAAGAAGCTACGACCTCCTAATAGAAAGAAGAGAGATAAACGCAGCAGATAAGTTCTATTATCTTCTGAAGTACATAAAGGGTCAACCCTTGCAACTGGTACAAGGATACGCATTGCTAGGTGATACCAACTCTTATGCTGCTGCGAAGATGGCCCTAGAAAGGAGGTACGGAGATCCCTTTGTCCTGTCTAACGCCTACAGGGATAAATTAGACTCTTGGCCCAGAATCAGCAACAGAGATGGCCAAGGTCTTCGAATGCTGTCTGACTTCGTGAAACAGTGCTGTACAGCAATGACAACCATCGGAAATCTGGCTCAATTGAATGATGAGAGGGAAAATAGGAAGATCTTGGCTAAACTCCCAGACCACCTGATTGTGAGTTGGGGTAGGAAAGTTGCTCATTGGAAGAAAACTCATGGAAATTTCCCATCATTTCATGAGTTCAGTGACTTCATTGAGGAGGAGGCCAATATCGCATGCGACCCAATTACCTCTTTGTATAGTGTAAAGGAGCTGAAGGTAGACAAGCAGCGGACGATTCCGGGTGCAACATCCATGTATGCCTCGACAGATCAACGCCCTCAGCATCCAAGAACGGGAAAGAAGCAGGAGTATGTATGTGTGCTCTGTAAGGAACACCACCAACTAGGAGTTTGTAAAAGGTTCCTTTCAATGACTTTGAAGGAGCGAAAGACCTACGTACGAGACAATGGATTGTGTTATGGTTGTCTCATAAGAGGACACACATCAAGAGATTGCAAAAGGAGAGACACATGCAGTGTCTGCAAACGGCGACATCCCACTTCTCTTCATGAAGACTGGAATCGGAGTAAGCCACAAGAGAGAGTTGATGTGAGAATGGAGTTCCAATCTTCTGATCATGAAGGTTCTAACGCAACAGAAGAACTCCGGTCAACGAGTTCTCACACAACAGTAAACCACATGACCTTGAAGAAACAGGCTGTAAAGTGTTCAGCAGTTGTTCCAGTCTGGATATCACAGAAGGGCAGATTTGATGAAAGGCTGATATATGCATTATTGGACACTCAGTCGGACACCACATTCTTGCTGGAATCTACCAAGGAAGCCATGAACCTACAAGGTTCAAAGGTGAATCTTCTTCTTTCTACTATGTCCAAGAAGGATGAGAGGATCCCTAGTGAGAAGATTCAAGGACTCACGGTTCGTGCTCACAACAGTATGAAGACGATTGATCTCCCTGCAGTCTATACACGAGACATCATGCCTGCAAATAGGGAGTATATTCCAGTGCCTGAAGTGGCTATGTCCTTTCCTCACCTGACTGAAATTGCAGAGGAATTGCTACCACTACAAGACTGTGAGGTAGGATTGCTGATCGGATATGATTGTGCACGTGCTCTAATTCCTCGCAGCATAATTCCTTCTCCTGATGATGATGATGATGGACCCTTTGGGATGAAGACAGATCTAGGTTGGTGTGTTGTGGGTATATCAAGTCAGAAGGAGTTTGCTGTCAGCCCTGACGACAGAATAGGGTTCAGTCATCGATTGATCACCTGTGAGATACTCCCTGAGCTGACTGAAAGCAAAACTTCAACCAAGGAAAAGGTGATGTTCTCACACAACGTCACCATCAAGGAAGAGATAAGTCCTTCATCGGTGCTGAGGATAATGGAAGCAGACTTCTCGGACCTAAGAGACAACAGTGAACCTTTCTCACGGAATGATGTTAGATTCATGAACATCATGAAGAATAATGTTTGCTTAACAGAAGATGGACATTATGAAACTCCACTTCCCTTCAAGGAAAAAGAACCAGATCTGCCAAACAACAGGTATATGGCAGACAAGAGACTACAACATCTCAAACGAAAGTTTGAAAGAGATTCAAACTACCACCGTAGATACAAAGAGAAGGTAGTAATACACACCAGGACAAGATTCAGGAATTTCTTCTGAGGAAAGACTGTGATTATATTCACTTCAAATTCAATGTCCCTTCGGCTAGTCACATGGGAGGTGTATGGGAAAGACAAATACGCAGCATACGTCGTGTGCTAGAAACACTGCTGTATGAAGCTGGACAGCAGCTTGATGATGAGTCCCTGCGCACCCTCATGAACGAAGCAGCAGCTATCGTGAATAGCAGACCTCTGACTGTCGACAATTTGAATGACCCTACACATCCTGAGCCCCTGACACCGAATCATCTTCTGACGATGAAAACCAACGTGCTGTTGCCGCCTCCAGGACACTTCCAACGAGAGGACTTGTACTCTAGGAAAAGATGGAGGAGAGTTCAGCATCTCGCTAACGAATTCTGGAAGCGTTGGAAGCGAGAGTTTCTCCAGAGTCTTCAATCACGTCAGAAATGGACTTGCCCACAGCGTGAAGCCCGTATAGGTGATGTCGTAATAATGAAAGACGACAATCCAAGAAACCAATGGACGCTAGCCAGAGTAGTTGATGTTTACCCATCCTCGGACAATCATGTGCGTAAGGTTAAATTGGTGATGGGTGACCCCAAGATAAACAGTCGCGGGAAGCGAATCTTCCAACAACGTTATTTCGAACGACCAATACATAAGCTCATTTTGTTAGTCGCGCATGAAGACCAGGGGAAATTCCCTGACAAGGAGCCACAAGGCTAGGGGGTTGAACTTGGCTGACAAGGAGCCACAAGGCTAGGGGTTGAACTTGGTTGACAAGGAGCCACGAGGCTAGGGGGTTTAATTTAATTAACCTAAAGTAATAATTGTTATGTCCAAAACGCCATGTCTAGAGATTGAGCCTGGCATTGGATAACAAGGAGCCAAGGGGTCTGAATTAAGACTAATTTATGTTATCATTTGATATTGTTCATTGTGTCTGAAATTGAAACCAATTTGAATTTCGCAGACATTGTGTTTGATAAATGTGATTTCAACCAAAATTCTAAAGTCTGAAAGGGAGAATACCTTCAATTTTCTAAATGCCGCTTTGTTTTTATGTATATGTATACTGGTTTGATCATAATGCTAGAGTCTGGATGTAAGACTAAAATTGAAATGTTTAAGGTTAAACATGCTTTATTTTCTGAAAAGGTCAATTTGGAATATAAAACTATTCCTGGTTAGTAAAGGTATATCTGTGTCTGAGATGAAAACTACATCTAAGAGTCAAGTGAGACTATATTTAAGATTATTCATTTCAGTGTAAACTTACTAGGGTCTGAAGTCAGACTTGTAACCTTGTGACATTTCATTTGTTGCAAAAATGAATCGTAGGCATAAAGTTGATGCTCATTAAATCACATTCTATGGGTCTGATGCAAGACTAAGGAGTTGATGTTATTTAACAAAATATATACATGCATAAAATAATGTTTAAGATTAAGGGCTGAGACTAATTTTAAACAAAATTTGAAGTCAAGTATGTATTACTATACATGGATGGTGTTTTGGTTACAGAGTCAAATTTATGCATTAGTTTAGATTCTTGATCTCTGAACGTCTGTTATAGAAGGATTAGAATTGAACATTATAAGTTGTTAAACCAGTTAAACTTATAGATTGAAGCTAGTACATGCAGCTAGTGAGTACAGCTAGATCATAGATGCATTACATTTACTTCTAGATGTGCTTTGTATATATACAACGTTAAGAATGTTAGTTCTGTAGAACACGTAAGAATTACCGCAGTTATGTCAAATAGTTTATTATGGTAAATTAGTTGTACTAATTTAAAGGAGCCATGTAAGTGTATTTGATTTAGTCGACAAAAAGGTTAGAGCGCCATCTTCGGCGACAGACTTTTATAGACAGAGTTTCAAAGTAAAACATGGACGACCTGATGTCGTAGAGAAATCAATGATTATTTGCAACATATTCTTAGCTGCAGACAAGTTAATTGACTAAAAGGAGGCAAGAAGGTCAGTACTTAAGCTTGCAGTGATTAAGTTGTGGGAAATGTATGTATAATTATGATATTTATGCCATAACTTTGAGACAGTTACCCATGTATGAGAATTCATGTTGGTGAATCTATGTATAAGAATTTATGTTGATGAATCTGTGAATAAGAACTTAAGTTGTATTAATTTATAGAAGTGTGAAGACTATTCAGGAAACACAAAGAAAGAAATAGTAAGGTTAAGTAAATGGCAAAGTTTGGTATAATGCCTATGGGTCACGCCCAAATTTGTATTAAGGAACCAGTAATTATTACATGGATAAGGAACCTGTAATTATTGTTGCATTTTAATTAATGCCCATTTTTTGTTGTTTGTTTTCTCACAGTTTTCACGGAGTGAAAAGAACGGAGTTAAAAGAAAGGAGTCAAAGAAATGAAGCTACGCTCCTACCAAAGAATAAAAGAACACTCCCGTAAAAACCTTGTTAACTTGTCGTTATTGATTGGCTGCAGTTACACCCTGGTATAGAAAATGTGAGTAACTCATACCAACAAAATCATTACCACTATTTGGCATACATACATGTACATGTACAAATATAAATATGGTCAATGTTAACATTAATCCTTATATACCGGTAATCATCTAGTGTATAAGTAAATGTTTGCATGTTTGATTTGGGTTTCTGAATATTTAACTACTATCAGCTTGCCAATTTGATTATTTCAGTAAAAAGAGATTCAAAAAAACAAAATTAAGTATTCTTTTTTTTATCAATATTTATCCTCAAACACAATTTTTTGAAAATCCTTGCAGAAATGTGTTTTAAATGACATCCTTGTCTTTCACATTATGATACAATTTAAGTGAAATTTTGTCATCAAATTTTTGGCAAATTTGGGGCTCCCAACACTTTAGAGGGGCTTTAAACTGCAAGGGAAATGTTCACTATGGTTCATTGTACAAGATATGTACCAGCCAAATATGTAGTTGGGGGTATGTATCTAAATTATCCATTGCAGGCAAATGATTAAGATCTTCTTTGCATGAGATTAGCTTTTTTACATTTTTGTTATAATTTATTAAGGGGATGAGTTCAATAACTCATCCTAACGTGTCCTCCCAGTGGTTTAGGATGGGATCTTGTTGCGGATAGCAGACCAGCATGTTTCTTCTGATAGGGTCTTCTTGGATTGATTTTTTCCAGTAAGTTTTCTTCCACTCAAAGACCAATGCACTTTGTATACAAGTTGAATTTAGCTGTAATTGGGCAAGATTTTGTCTCTATACGTACGGGTTAGTGAGGGGAGGCTATGCAATGCAGTTTGTGTGTGATCACCCATCTCAACTCGCACAGAAGCTTCAAGAAAAGCATCAGATAAGCTGAAAGTACATGTAAGTCCTTCTATTTTGATGTTCTACAATTAATGTTATTTTCATAGTACCGGTATAAGAAAATTAGATTCATTTTGTTTTCAATCATTTTTTTTTCTATATCATTTTGTCTAGATAATGAAAAAAAAATAGGCAAAAATTATGGAGTAAATCTCTAATTGACCCCCCCCCCCCCACCCCCACCCCCTCCATTGTGCATATGCCAAGGATAACCGTAAATGTGTCTGTGTATGGGGAAGTTTGACAAATGTCAGTTTTGTTTCGAAATTCCCCATACCAGACAGTTATTTCTGTCTATTGGCGAGAGAGATGCCAAGGCCAAAGGTCTCAATGACTGCTTTGAGGATGATTGCATCTGTGCCATATTGTTAGCACTTACAATTACATGTATGTACATGTACATGTACACTGAATTCAGTTCCGTCGTGAGTAATTCTCCTGCTCGTTTGCTTGGAGTGACAAGATTTTGGGTGTATTTGTAGTATCACGTTCTTCAATGGCAGTTTGCATTCTTTCCATTTGTAGAGGTGTACATCTATGGACTTATTTTCAGCTTATCTGTCCAGCTCCAGTTTGTGAAGCTACTGAACTGTGTAGGATGGGTATGGCGCTCATGCACACACAAACTGCATTGCATAACCCAGGGCTGCCAACCCTCCCGCATTTGGAGGGAGTCTTATGTCACCACACTCCTTCTCCCGCCGTCCCACCAGCTCGTAGCGGGAGACTCCGCCACCACGCCCTTCCTCCTGCTCTCCCGCAAGCTCCTGGTTTATGAAAAAACCTCACGCCAGACGTGTAAAATAAACCAGCGTACTTGGGGGGGGGGGGGTGGGAACTTATTACCCTTCCCTGTTGAGCAACAAAAAATTGCATAGACTTTTTCTAGATCTACATTACAATCTCCCTTGAAGCAGTTCCCCAAGTTGATAGCCCCGATAACCTCCCCACAGCCACACTCAGTCAGCTCTGTATTGAGGCAGTCAGTGAATATGGAGGAGCCTGACGTAGTTATTTATCATGTTTAGATCTAGATCTATAGTATTAGTATAGGCTACATCTAGCAGAACAACCATAACCATTGATTGATATCAGACTTTTCAGAGACCAAAGGCAAAGCAAAGGCAAGGCTTTCGGTCCAACATCAGGAACATGCAGGCTAGGTTCGCACTCATCGATTGACGAGTACTTGTACTAAAATGCATTAATTAACTGACTAACAAAGTTATAGTCTCATCTTCTTAGGCCTGGCGGGCGCAGCCGGGCTCAATTCATTCAACCAATGGTGGTGATTTGGGGCTTTCCAATTCCCCGCGCTACCATACCTAGATCTACATGTACATGTAGAATCTAGGCCTACAATGTACTACATGTAGCTCTAGTCTGGATACTGCGGTTTCAAATAAGTAATGAAGCTATGATAAGAGGGGTCTATATAATCTACTACTCTTATTGACAATTAATGAAAAACCAAAACAAACCTTACCTTAAAACATCTCGAAAACACCATTTTAGCGGCTTCTGTGGCGTGGTCTGTCTCTGTATGAGGAGGGCATGATGGGCGACGGATCGACGATGAACTAATAGTAATAGACTAGTCTAGTTCTAAGCACACGCAGACCGCTATTTGTGACATTAAGCTGATCAAGTTTGTCTCATGATCTGACTCTCATCTCGACTCCAACTGACCGTCGACCCTACGGCTATCCCCAGTGGCATATCTAAGGGTGGGGGGGGGGGGGGGGAGAGGAGGGGGTCCCTCACCTGGCCAAAAAACTGCTTTCAAATCAAAATGAAGACGGGCGTCCTCCCCTGGGCACAACAAAAAGGGGGGGGGGTGGGGGTGTTGATTTTAAACAAAAAAGTAGTGCTCAATACCCCCCGCCCCCCCCCCCCTCCCTCGTTGCTCGTGTGTCAATCACGGAACTTCCGTGATGTCCATCAGACAGATCACATAATGTTGTTGTTTTATAGTTTTTATTGGCGTGTATATTTAGACTGCAATAGTCTTTTCACAAGCTTGACGCAAACATTATTTCCTATAATTTCATCGTCATTTCTCTCCATCATAAACTTTAATAATTTTATATTCCGATCCAACGTCTATTCTGATTAAGAGTATAGCAATTTAGAACAACAGTCTTAGAAAAACATAAAAATTGACCGGTATAATAATAGGCCCAAATTATCCTATTAAAAAAAAAAAGTTTATGGGTTACCATAAACTTTGGAACTGTTCCTTAGTCTATTTTAGCAGTGTTGAAACCGTCAATACCCATGTACATGTGGCTGTGTTTCAGATGAATGGTCGAAACTAAAATTTATGCTGAACAAATAAAGCGACCAAATAAATGAAATGTTAAGCTTTGCTTATGATTGCGGTCTCCTGCACTTTTCCAACAGAATAGTTCGGATAATACTTTACATTTATGATAATATGTTATGGAAATGATAAGTTTCGTTATTATATGTACATATATTATGTACAAAAAACATTTTGACATTAAGAAATCATTGTTTGTTTATGTTGTATTATACCTTACATGTGTATTATGTTCTTTGTTATTCAGTTATATTTTATTTGGAAAAAATGCAGAAATCAAATCAAATAAAAAATATACGATATAAAACGGGTGATAATAGTTAGATGCGCCTACAATTTCAAATTATTTTATTCTGTTCGCCCCACGATCCAATTTGATGTCTGAGAAAGTAGACTAACTTCCGGCAACATGGAAAAAAAAAATAATTACTGCGTATACTATAGTAGGTAGTCTTTAATAATGAACAGGTTACGACGTTACATGGTTGAATGTTGAAACGAGATGTTGTATGTGGTCAATTTCTCTCTCTGACAAAATATACTGCCACATCTTTAGACACACGCAAATATTCCTCATGCTCCCTAGGCCCTGCGGAGGGCTAAGTCAATCAGAGATTATTGAGACTTAATATAATATTGAATTTATTTCTGTTTTCAAGACTAGTACCATTTATCAATACATGTGTAGGCCATTTCACAATTATATACTTTCCACTTGAATAGCAACAATAAGCATTATCATAATTTAAGACCAACAAAATATATATTATTACATTAGCAAACCAAGGAATTTGTTTTTTCCAATAAAAATATACTTATTCCTGTACATGAACTTCAAATTGGCTACTTGCCTGGTTGCTGCAGAAAGAATAGATACGTATGTGGCTTACGTCATCATAAAGCTTGGCCTTTTCTAAAAACATACTTATAATTGTACTTTGATGATTGTGAATAAGCAAGGAATCTATAACAATAAATAACAAAAGATTGTTATTGATATGTATATTATCAAACAGTATTTATGTCAGTATTTTGAAGGGTACGACATTTAAAACGTGTACCAATATCTAAACAAAAATATTAGATTTACGTCAAATTGGCCACATTTAACACCCTTGTGTACACATATAATTACGACTCAATGCTATTGATACAATACCTATCACATGTTGGATATTTTGTAAAAGCAGTACGATATGCATTGTGCAATTATTCCACAATATCTCAATACGTCATTGAGAACGCGGATCATATCGCCTGACGTATACTATAAAATGAAAGGAAAAATGACATAATCAACATATCATACAAGAGCGACCTTACTGACCACCTCTTCCGTCATCTTGCCAATCGTCTCCTCAATGCCGTGGATCCGTACATTATTTCGCCGCGAGTACTGATCCAAAGCATCAAGCTTGGAATCGAGTATTCAAGCAGCATCTTGGTTGTTATCCTTAGCCTTCCTAAGCTGCTCGATCTCGGTTCAAACACCCTTGCTTCCTGCAATATAACAAAGCCAAAATAGGTTGGACCAAGTTTGAACGAATCACACACCCACGAATATATCTCCTCATTGAAATCCTCATGTTCATCTTGTCAAACAAACTCAAGGAACACGTCAGTGCATACTTGTATACAACATCTTGGGTTCAGATAAAGAACGATTTGTTATTAGGCATATGCGTGTGATGAGTACAATAAAACAAATCGCTAGGTAAGATAGCGAAGTTACGCTAAGTAATATTTCCCATTATCCAGGAGTTCTTGTTTATCCCAGCATCATCTTTAAATTAAAGCCAACCTTCTATGAATTGTTGAATACCCTTTAACTTAGTTTTTTATTTACTCATCTGCAGTAGGCTCTTGCACCTCTTCTTCAGCTGGGGTGATCCTGCGCCGCTTCAGTTTTGTCTCATTGCTTAATTTATTATAGGCCATACTTTGCCGTACTTTAGTCTTTGGTGTCTCTGGAAATTTGCTCATGACGTATACTACAAAATGAAGGGAAAAAATGACATAATCAACATAATATCATACAGGATTAAGGTATAAGATACACTCTGTAAGGCGTCGGAGTTCAGGAGGTATGCGACTAACATGTGTACGTGTATCCAGAGATATCAGTTTGGAAACATAATGAGAAGGAATTTTCCAAACTCTGCCTTTCCACTTTTATTTAAATGCAAGCCATCACACACGAATACAATTGTAATTCCTAATAAAAACATCACTGGTATCACAAAGTTTCCATTCCCAAAGGGAAGGTAATTGATTTAGTTTATGATTATATAGTACATTGACTTCTGGTGCAGTTCCTCGCTGTCCCACCTGTGAAGAATGCCACGGAATAGATGCAACAGGGAATCGATCCTGTAACTTGGTGTCCACAAAAAACTTTATACAAACATACACATTTATTTTCATAATCATCCAGTAACGAAAGCATGGATCTCACAAGAAGTGCTAGATCTCAGCAAAGAACGAGGCAAAATGAAACAAGCCAAACAAAATGACCCTTCACTGAAACCAAGGTACAACTTTCTGAATCGAGAGATAAAGAGGAAGACAAGGGGCTGTGAAGATGTGTGACTCCAAGACCTTTGCAGTAGAGTAGAAAATGGACACCAAGCTGCTAAATCAAAGGAATTTTATGCAGCAATTAAGAAAATCACTAAATCAGCATCAAAGAGAATGCAATCAGTTAAATCAAAAGCTAATTCTGCATTAGGAACAAATAATGATTACCTTTGGAATAGTCACATGTGACATTTCTTTACTCCACATACGGAAGAAATGTACTTTGTTGCAAAGTTGCTCTCCAAGATCCTCCATATCTTCTTTCATGGTTTGATAAATGCTGGCTCGTGTCAAGCAAGATGGCAAGTGAATTTTATTTTTTGCTCTCTTTTTATCTCCTAATCTGTGGGAAAACCTGTCTAACCACATCACAGCTGAAGCCACTGTTCTTGACTGCATCCCTCGTCTATAGCAGATGGAATCCCATCATTATCAAAACTTTTTTTTTATTGCACAAATACTTTCTTACTTTTTAAGTTATCCAAAGTACAGGTAACTATTGGTGATAAATTAGTAGGAGTATGATAAAAAAAAAAAAAAGTACCTATTACAGTTTTATCTGTTACACAATAAAGACAGCTTAATTTACCTGTCTTGTTCTTTGAGTCCCGGTACTTTCGAGCCTTTGCTGCCATCTTATTCCACATGAGGCGTAGGTCCTACACGGTCCTCTCAGGTTGAAATCCCTGGGCCTCGACGAACAGATATATTTGCTAAACTCTCCAATTCTGTATTTCCTTTTCTATATGGTAATTTGGACTCGCTTGAAATTTTCTGCAGGACACTGCGAGTAGCACTTATTCTTGTACGGTTTCCTGATCCTATGAATATCTTTTCATTTTGATTTTTTAATAGGCCACAATATTTCTTCATTGGTCTTGAACCCAAGGAAAACTCTTCACGATACTGTTCTCTAAGGGAGGCCAGACAATTTTCTTGCTTTTCTTTCATTTATGTCATGGTTTATATTACCCATAGACTGGACAGAGCAGGTAAATGATTCTGTCATTTGCAAACTGAATGAGAAAGTGCAATCAGTAAATTAACATGCCCCTTTGCGAGTGAAATATACTGTGGAAGGAGATATAAATGGGCTTACGGTTGTCGAACTATGTGGCGTGGTGCGATATTGACAAAGGTACTTTCCAGTTCTTACCTTCTAGATGCACGTAGCACTGTCCCACTAAGGCATCAATAGTTTATTTGCTGAGATTTGTTTTATGAGAATGGTTTGACTTGGATTGCTCATCTTTGAATGCTTCTTCATCATATTGCATTTTGCTTCTGCAACCTGTATATCCAGGATTGTCTTATTTGTACCGCTAATTTCTTGTTGTCCTAGTTGTTGCACCCTATCGCCATTTTCGGGTTCGAGATGTACCACAGATTTTCTCTTCTTTTTCATCAATTTTCCCTTGGAACTACTAGAAGGGATTGAAACTTTCCCTTTGACAGTCTTTGTCTTCCTCCTAATAACCCTAGTTTGAAAGAATGAAGTTGTCTTTGGTGTTCTTTGTTATTCTTTTTTCTTGAATCCCTGAAATACCAAGTCCCGTTATTGCAATTATTTATTCCACAAAAGAAGGTTATGCCCTTCCCACTCGTAATGTTGGAGGTATATATATTTACACATACACATGTGAAGTAATACCCTTCTCTGCAAAGGTCGCAAAGTATATACTTTTGACTTTTATCATGGGGAGTTTTACACCTTTAATACAACATTTACACTTACAATGCAACATTTACACTTACAATACAACATTTACACCTACAATACAAAATTTACACCTACAATACAACATTTACACCTACAATACAACATTTACACCTACAATACAACATTTACACCTACAATACAACATTTACACCTACAATACAACATTTACACCTACAATACAACATTTACACTTACAATGCAACATTTACACCTACAATACAACATTTACATTTACAATGCAACATTTACACCTACAATACAACATTTACACCTACAATACAACATTTACACCTACAATGTCACTACTTTGTCACTTTTTCAGCGATGAGAGGTCTGACCTGTAGATCTTACATGGCCTACACACTTCCTCTGAGACAATGTTTAGTAACTTACATAATTGTGTCTCAAAGTTTGAGTGTACCGATTGCCGTTATATGTGAAGCGCCCAACAGTCTCTACAAGAGCCGAATGGAGAACTTTTCCAGCGACATTCCTTTGCATACAGAGCATTCCGTCGCAAAAGAAATTAAGGTTTTTACATTTTCGAGAGCCAATGTCTGGTTTATCCCTACATCTGCATGGTTCACAACATGTCCAAAAACAGACAACTTATTATGAATGTTTATAGTACCGTACCCAAGTGAAAATAGGCTCTTAACCCTAATCTTTCTGAAAAATGAACAAACCTGACTTCAGTCAAGTGCTGCATACTGCGTCTTATATAAGTAAACTTTTTCCAGCGATCCCTTATTGAGAGAGTATGCAGAAATTGGGCGATCTCTTAAAGATAAAGTGGAGTTATGGTCATGCAATGATCGTGTGCATGCTTGGCTTCAAGATCTGGCAGGTTAGGTTGTTGCAATTATAGTAGCATATGATGGGATGGACTGTAACCCGTTCTTGTGTCCAATGCGCTGCCTGGATTTCGTCTTGTGCTTTCGCTGTGTAATTTTCAGCGAAGTCCAAAACCATCACACAACAACCATCTGGCAGTTTTGATGAATTGGATTACGTTTATTATTGCATAATGTAGGCAAGATATCCAGTTCCCCCATAAATATTTGTAGGTAAAATATGAATGGAACTTTCCTTTTAATTTAAGTTACATGTAAAGTTTTCAAAAAACATATGTTGAGAATAACCTAATTCTTACAAAACATCAGGGTACATGTAGATCTTTCCATTATGGGCGATGTTGAAGTTTAGTTGGTGTCGTCGTTGTTGGAGGTTCCTTCGTCTTCTTTCTTTTGTGGTGTTGATTGTGCATTAGGTTGTGATGCAATTATATTATCGGTAGTGTTCATTACTTCATTTAGCTCATCCAATGCATTGCTGCATTTTAGCTGAAAGTCGTTCAAGGTAGACTTCATCTCTTTCAGTTGTTGTCGCAAGCTGAAACTGTCTTTGGCAAGTGCAGCATTTTTGTAATTTTCAGCGCAGTACAAAACCATCACACAACAACCGTCTGGCAGTTTTTATGGATTCTCGATACTGAGGGCCTGCACTGGCAATGTAAGAATCAAAATTCCTGTGAAAATAATGTATACATAATCATATTCAATTTATAGAACGCTAGAATATCTTACAGTTAAGAAGGTTTCTTTCTGGCTTTCTACGTACTCCTTGTAAGCCAGGGCTGCATCAAGACTCTCCTTCTCGATCTGTCGTGCTGGTGGAGCTATCTGGTTGGATCTCTTCCAGGAGGGCGTTCGGCACTGACGACAAGATGTGAATGGGCGCCGCCAGCCTTTCCACCAAATCAATTTTTTTGGATTGTGGAGGTGTTTGTCTGTCAACGATGGCCTGGTTTACACTTTCTATGTAGTTTTTGGTTAATCTTTTCCAATTCAGCTTAACAATTGTCCGCGAAGGTGTGGGATACTCCTGTCTCATGTAGACTTTCTACAACTTGCAGGACATGGGTTATGGAGGGTTTGTCCGTGACGCGTCGCCTGGCTTCTCGTGTGGCGCCAGGGGAAGGACGCAAACAATCTGGTACATGTACGATCAGGCGTTCAATAAACCCCTTTCCAACGTCTAGGGCGGTGAGGAGGTGAGCGGCTTGCCCCAGTTGGGTCGCTCCCAAAATAGAAAAGGCACGTCCTTCGTAGATTTCACGCTTATTCTGTGTGGCATAAGTTGTGGACACCTTCTCCTTGCTGAAAATATGACATCGCTTAATGTCACCGCTTGCATTTTCACCGTCGTTTTTAGCCATCTTTAACGTTACATCATGGATCTCCCTGTCAATCAACATCCCGTTCCCCTGAGAGAGTCTTTGAAACAGGCCAGCAGATGTTGACTTTCCTATGATGAGGGAATTGGCGTCATCGCGAGCGAGTGAGATAGCGTGTAGCGGTTCCGTTGCTCTCACTTGTATGGCCTGGGATTTCCCAGTGGATGGTGGTCCAACGATCTTAAATGGCCCACACACTTCCTCTAAGCCAATGTTTAGTAACTTACATAAATTGTGTCTCAAAGTTTGAGTGTACCGATTGCCGTTATATTTGAAGCACCCAACACTTTCTACAAGAGCCGAATGGAGAACTTTTCCAGCGACAGTCTCAACCGTATCAGGGATTCCTTTGCATACAGAGCATTCCGTCGCAAAAAAAATTAAGGTTTTTACATTTTCGAGAGCCAATGTCTGGTTTATCCCTACATCTGCATGGTTCACAACATGTCCAAAAACAGACAACTTATTATGAATGTTTATAGTACCGTACCCAAGTGAAAATAGGCTCTTAACCCTAATCTTTCTGAAAAATGAACAAACCTGACTTCATTCAACTGCTGCATACTGCGTCTTATATTATAAGTAAACTTTTTCTAGCGATCCCTTAAGAAAGTATGCAGAAATTGGGCGATCTCTTAAATATCAAGTGGAGTTATGGTCATGCAACGATCGAGTGCATGCTTGGCTTCAAGATATAGCAGGTTGGGTTGTTGCACTTATAGTAGCATATGATGAGAAGTACTGTAACCCGTTCTTGTGTCCAATGCGCTGCCTGGATTTCGTCTTGTGCTTTCGCTGTGTAATTTTCAGCGAAGTCCAAAACTATCACACAACAACCATCTGGCAGTTTTAATAGTTTCTTGATACTGTTGGCCTGCACTGGCAATGTTAGAATCAAGATACATGTAGATCTGTACATTATGGGCAATGATGAAGTTTAGTTGGTGTCGTCGTTGTTGGAGGTTCCTTCGTCTTCTTTCTTTTGTGGTGTTGATTGTGCATTAGGTTGTGATGCAATTATATTATCGGTAGTGTTCATTACTTCATTTAGCTCATCCAATGCATTGCTGCATTTTAGCTGAAAGTCGTTCAAGGTAGACTTCATCTCTTTCAGTTGTTGTCGCAAGCTGAAACTGTCTTTGGCAAGTGCAGCATTTTTGTAATTTTCAGCGCAGTCCAAAACCATCACACAACAACCGTCTGGCAGTTTTTATGGATTCTCGATACTGAAGGCCTGCACTGGCAATGTTAGAATCAAGATTCCTGTGAAAATAATGTATACATCATCATATTAAATTTATAGTACGGTGGAATAACTTACAGTAAAGAAGGTTTCTTTCCGGCTTTCTACATACTCCACGTAAGCCAAGGCTGCATCAAGGCTCTCCTTCTCAATCTGTCGTGCCGATGGAGCTGGTTGGATTCCTTCCAGGAGGGCGTTCTACACTGACGACAAGACGAGAATGGGCGCCGCCAGCCTTACCACCAAATCAATTTTTTTAGATTGTGGAGGTGTTTGTCCGTCAACGATGACCTGATTGATACTTTCTATGTAGCTTTCGTTAATCTTCTCCAATTCGGCTTCACAATTGTCCGCGAAGGTGTACGATACTCCTGCCTCGTGTAGACTTTCTACAACCTGAAGAACATGTGTTATGGAAGGTCTGTCCGTGATGCGTCGCCTGGCTTCTCGTGTGGCGCCGGGGGAAGGACGCAAACAATCTGGTACATGAACGATCAGGCGTTCTATGAACCTGTTGCCGACGTCTAGGGCGGTGAGGAGGTGAGCGGCTGGCCCCGGTTGGGTCGCTCCCAAAATAGAAAAAGCTCGTCCTTCATCGATCTCACGCTTATTCTGTGTGGCATAAGTCGTCGACACCTTCTCTCCGCTGAAAATGTCACATAACGTAGCTATGTCACCGCTTGCATTCTCACCGTCGTTTTTAGCCATCTTTAACATAACGTCATGGATCTCACTGTTAATCAACATCCCGTTCCCCTGAGAGGGTCTTTGGAACAGGCCAGCAGATGTTGACTTTCCTATGATGAGGGAATTGGCGTCATCGCGAGCGAGTGAGATAGCGTGTAGCGGTTCCGTTGCTCTCACTTGTATGGCCTGGGATTTCCCAGTGGATGGTGGTCCAACGATCTTAAATGGCCCACACACTTCCTCTAAGCCAATGTTTAGTAACTTACATAAATTGTGTCTCAAAGTTTGAGTGTACCGATTGCCGTTATATTTGAAGCACCCAACACTTTCTACAAGAGCCGAATGGAGAACTTTTCCAGCGACAGTCTCAACCGTATCAGGGATTCCTTTGCATACAGAGCATTCCGTCGCAAAAAAAATTAAGGTTTTTACATTTTCGAGAGCCAATGTCTGGTTTATCCCTACATCTGCATGGTTCACAACATGTCCAAAAACAGACAACTTATTATGAATGTTTATAGTACCGTACCCAAGTGAAAATAGGCTCTTAACCCTAATCTTTCTGAAAAATGAACAAACCTGACTTCATTCAACTGCTGCATACTGCGTCTTATATTATAAGTAAACTTTTTCTAGCGATCCCTTAAGAAAGTATGCAGAAATTGGGCGATCTCTTAAATATCAAGTGGAGTTATGGTCATGCAACGATCGAGTGCATGCTTGGCTTCAAGATCTGGCAGGTTGGGTTGTTGCACTTATAGTAGCATATGATGAGAAGTACTGTAACCCGTTCTTGTGTCCAATGCGCTGCCTGGATTTCGTCTTGTGCTTTCGCTGTGTAATTTTCAGCGAAGTCCAAAACTATCACACAACAACCATCTGGCAGTTTTAATAGTTTCTTGATACTGTTGGCCTGCACTGGCAATGTTAGAATCAAGATACATGTAGATCTGTACATTATGGGCAATGATGAAGTTTAGTTGGTGTCGTCGTTGTTGGAGGTTCCTTCGTCTTCTTTCTTTTGTGGTGTTGATTGTGCATTAGGTTGTGATGCAATTATATTATCGGTAGTGTTCATTACTTCATTTAGCTCATCCAATGCATTGCTGCATTTTAGCTGAAAGTCGTTCAAGGTAGACTTCATCTCTTTCAGTTGTTGTCGCAAGCTGAAACTGTCTTTGGCAAGTGCAGCATTTTTGTAATTTTCAGCGCAGTCCAAAACCATCACACAACAACCGTCTGGCAGTTTTTATGGATTCTCGATACTGAAGGCCTGCACTGGCAATGTTAGAATCAAGATTCCTGTGAAAATAATGTATACATCATCATATTAAATTTATAGTACGGTGGAATAACTTACAGTAAAGAAGGTTTCTTTCCGGCTTTCTACATACTCCACGTAAGCCAAGGCTGCATCAAGGCTCTCCTTCTCAATCTGTCGTGCCGATGGAGCTGGTTGGATTCCTTCCAGGAGGGCGTTCTACACTGACGACAAGACGTGAATGGGCGCCGCCAGCCTTACCACCAAATCAATTTTTTTAGATTGTGGAGGTGTTTGTCCGTCAACGATGACCTGATTGATACTTTCTATGTAGCTTTCGTTAATCTTCTCCAATTCGGCTTCACAATTGTCCGCGAAGGTGTACGATACTCCTGCCTCGTGTAGACTTTCTACAACCTGAAGAACATGTGTTATGGAAGGTCTGTCCGTGATGCGTCGCCTGGCTTCTCGTGTGGCGCCGGGGGAAGGACGCAAACAATCTGGTACATGAACGATCAGGCGTTCTATGAACCTGTTGCCGACGTCTAGGGCGGTGAGGAGGTGAGCGGCTGGCCCCGGTTGGGTCGCTCCCAAAATAGAAAAAGCTCGTCCTTCATCGATCTCATGCTTATTCTGTGTGGCATAAGT
Organism: Strongylocentrotus droebachiensis; assembly: GCA_035222895.1. Lineage (NCBI taxonomy): Eukaryota > Metazoa > Echinodermata > Echinoidea > Camarodonta > Strongylocentrotidae > Strongylocentrotus > Strongylocentrotus droebachiensis. The sequence continues at coordinate 88,384 of JAVYIG010005408.1, read as the reverse complement.
CGTCGACACCTTCTCTCCGCTGAAAATGTCACATAACGTAGCTATGTCACTGCTTGCATTCTCACCGTCGTTTTTAGCCATCTTTAACATAACGTCATGGATCTCACTGTTAATCAACATCCCGTTCCCCTGAGAGGGTCTTTGGAACAGGCCAGCAGACGTCGACTTACCAATTATAAGAGAATTGGTGTGATCGCGAGCGAGCAAGATAGCGTGTAGAGGTTCAGTTGTTCCCACTTGTGTGGCCTGGGATTTCCCAGTGGATGGTGGTCCAACGAACAAAATGTAGACGTTCGCCTTTGTCGTCATCCCGTTGAACCCGACGTCAGACGTTTCGTAGATAACATAGGCTGTCGTCACCAGGACGCTGTCCACCAGGTACCCCTTGCATGTACTAATAGAAATCGCTATGTCCTTAAAATAACTCCGTACCTGCTGTGGGAAGAGTTGACAGTAATCAAATGGTGATGATCGAAGTCTGGCGTGCAGGTTTGACTATGTCAGAGAGTTCTGTTTAGCGACGGTTGTCATGCGAGACATGATTAACGAAGATGCGATACAATAATTATGTCCGATAACAAAAAAAAATGCCTCTCCAGATATGTCTTCCGCGACCAGGTAGCCTCTCGTACATTGCCCAGGAATTTCTCATGACGAGAATGGTCATCGGTGTACTGGTCGCTCGGTACGCTCTTATATACCTCAAAAGGTGTCTTCATCGGTTTGAATGAAGCAAAATTCTTTTTGAAGTAAATGACACCAACCAACCTATAAAAGGCGAGCAGTGCCTTGGAGATCCCCCATGTTGCCACTTCACTATCCTGTAGAGTGTAGAGATATAAAAGAAGAAGAAGAAGATTCATTATAGACTTCATGGCCGCATCAAGGTTGTAACTAGACGATGACCATAATCTTTCAAGTAAATATAAAAAGTAAAAACAAATCTTAATATAGTTTTCTATGATGTGAATCCAGCCCTTCCATGATCATTAAAAATAATAGTTAACCATTAAAAATAGCAATGCACTGCATTGTATTAACTGGTATAGTCATTGTAGTCCCATATGTACAAATCTATTACTAGTACGAAGATAAATTCATCTTCTTTAACACAGCTGAATAAGGATAATTTCATCTTTGCTAGCACCAACCAACAATGATATATTCATCTTCATTTAACAGCTGAATGAGGATAAATTAATCTTCGTTAACACAGTTAAGGATAAATTCATCTTCATTAACATGTACAGTTTAATAAAGATAAATTCCTTACAAGGCCTTATTGCAAAAGCCTTGTAGTCTTGATACTGACTTGAGGGGATGAAACCCTTTTCCTTCTTAGAAACTTCCCACGTGGAATTTTCCTGGTAAATCTGAAGGCAAATCTCTTTGAACAATACATCAAGATGTGGTCGTTGATTGATTCCAGCTCTCCTGTCCAAGATCGAGGCTTACATGCTACTCTTGTACTTTCTTTTTCAAAACAATCAATCCAAAACAAATTAAGTGAGTATAAATATAAAACCATCTGGTGTGATGCATGTCCGTTTCCGAGGTGTTCTCCTTCTTCTGGGCCACCATTTCTTCTTCCTCTCTCTCTTCTTCATGGGCGTCAATCCTTACGTAATACCTATTGTTCAGGGGGGGATGAATGAATAGATCATCCCCCCCCTGAACAATAGGTATCAATTACAGATTTACGCCCATGCTCCTCTTATTGATGGAACAATCAATTTCTTTTTGTTCTTTCTTTTTAGGCTTTTCTGGCTTCAGTGTCCAAAGTATTTTTAGTTCTTTTGGGATCCAAGATCGAGGCTTACATGCAACTCTTGCACTTTCTTTTTCAAAACAATTGATCAAAAACAGATCAATTGAGTATGAAAAAAAATCTTTCCCTAAAGCACTCAGATAAAATCTGTCACGACAAAAACCATTGTCAAGTTCCAACACATCATTACTTACATCAACATATCCACAACTAAGTCTAGCACATAACTGTTCAAGTTGGATATTAAAATCAAGTGACTTGTCACAAAGTTCATCACTGTCCCATCGTGGCAAAATAGTAGAAAATCCTAGCACTTCTAAATGATTCTCTCAGTGTGGTTATAAGTGTAACATAATCATGTGCGTCTCTCTGAAAATAAAAGCTATTGATATTTCTGGAAACTTTCAAGCATGCTTGGTTTCTAACATGAAATTGACATAGTAGGGGATTTTCTGTAGAAGTGTCCTGTCAAAGGCTATTTCTGTGAGGGCCTGCTGTGCCTGCGAGCTCTTCTCCAGTTCCTACGTTTTGGCAAAATTGTAATTACCTGTAGCCATTGGGAGCAGTATGTTTTCAGATGATTCTGTCAAGTACAGGGTAGAAACCTGAAACATGTAGACCCTAGATTCTAGATCTAGTTTCTAACCTTAATCAACTGTTACTGTGTACACCTGTTTCACCGGCCACGCCCGGAGTCCAGGCTTGCAACTGGCCTTGTGCTGGGGTTCTTGTTTAGCACTCTGTCAACGATTTTAAACCAGAATGGTTCATCGTCCTCCCTCCCCTGGCCAGACAGGTTCAGTTTGTCGACCAGGGCTCTGTATTGGCCTCTGATTCGATTCACCTTGTCACGGCAGGATTGCCCCGTCCTTCTAGGGCTAAACGATCGGCTAGCTTATCGAAAAACAATTTGTTACGGTGAATACCGTTAAGCTCTTCTTAAGACTCAGGCTCTGCCCAAAATATGAGTAGCACTCGCACCTCACCATTAGGCCAATTCGTTCATTTGCTGGCCATTCCTTCAAACTCCTTTAAATTAATTTTATTTGACGCAACCTGACAAACATGTATGCATGAAAACAACACATACACAGCACTAGTATCACTACTAGGCACATAAACATAACAAAGTACCCACACCCGGGGACAAAGACACCAAACAACTGGGCATTACTTTGTAGTTGAGATTGGGCAATCAACACATATTTAAGAGACAAAAATCATATTAAAGCATACTTGTTTGTTCTAATTTTGAAGAAACTACCCCGGTCTCATTTCCTTGATCAGTTTGATCCCTACGTTTTCTTTCAATCCCCTTGGGAGATACCCCTTCTGTTCCTCCTTCTTGGTCAAACAAATTTTTAACTTCTTTGATCCCTTTTCTAAAGTATGGAGTTATACATCTAGACACAAGTAAATAGGCATATTCAATGTAAACTTTTTATCTTAGTGTCAACATGTAAATAACGTTCATACCCTCATGTATAGGAAACAGATGAACAAAATGTGTCAGTTATAATCTGAAATTGACTTGTGTATCTCTTTTGAGTTAAATCATAAATAACTGCCTTTGTACCCTTTCATGGGAGCCCATCATGAGAGCAAATAGCTCCGGGCACAGGAACAAATTGTAGTAAACTAGATATTGGTTGTCACCGCTGACCTCTGCTTGTCCAACAGATGAAAGGTTGTGGTATAAACATTGTAGGCCATAAAATAGGTTCAACACCGACGTCAACAAAAATGGAAAACTTGCCTTTACTTTTGCTTCACATGCAAAATTTTATTTGTGGACTTGCACAAGCCCATCTGGCTCATTGCATGTTAGGCATTATTTTTGTTACCAATTAACTCAAATGACAAGTTTTTGTTGTATACACTTGCAGTCAATGTGATCTAGCGACAAGGACATCAATATTTTCACTAACGAGGGGTGATTTGGGCATTTTGCAGAACAGCAAGTAGGGTCAATCGCATTTTGTCATTTTTGTCATTTCATTTCATTTATTTGTCCAAAGTACATGGCAAAATTATTTGTTCACATTCGCTTTAACTCTGTATCATTATTTAATTTTTTGACATATCAAATACTTCTTCTAATAGATTGATAGATCCCCCCCCCCCCAAAAAAAAAGAACTGCCCCGATTCTTTTGTAATCATTTGGACCTAAAAGCGTTTGTTTTTCATAGAAAATCTTAGCTGGATGTAAGTAGCAAATATGAATGGAATTGGAAGTGATCACTTCGACTGATCTAAATTCGCGACTAACTTCATGCAGAAGTCTTATGCAAACAGACACAACAAACTTGTGGTTTCTTGTATACTCTTTAGATATACCCTTTTACAGTATTAAAAGTGTTCATTATCTGGTCCATATTGTAAATGGATAATGATTTAGTTTTTATGATGGACATTCCTAAATTTTACAAAAACTAAAGAGCATCATTAAAGAGCCTTACCTGAATTTGCCTATGTAGAAGGCATTATCACTGCCAGAGAGCGAGTCTAGAATGGAGACTTTTCGACCTGGCACATTTGCTGCCAGAAGAATCCAATGGTTGTTTCGCACATTGATAGGCATGAAGAGCCAGCTGTACTTGGACAATGTAACCTTTAGTAAAAAAAATAATAATCAATACAAAGTGGATTTGTAAATCATTCACCCAAATTCAGAAAAGAGGTTTAACCCTATCTGGCCCGGGGGGGGGGGGGGGGCTTATTTAGTCAGAAAATTGCGCGGCGGTCCTCCCGTGGTTTCAGAATTATTGCGCGAAATGTCGAGGGGGGGGCTTAAAGTCTTTCTAGAGTTAACCCTAAAAAGACTGGGGGGCGGGGGCCTTTAAGGCTCCCTCTCAACATTTTCCGCGACCATTCCGCTGCGCAATTTTTTTTGACAGTTCCGCTCACTGACTTTTAACTTTCAAGTCTCGCGCATCTTTTGAAACCATTTTCGCGAAAATCAAGCAATTTTTATTATATTTTGGCCAAGACAAAACTTTTAGCAAAAATACGTATTCTATAAATACGCTTGACTAAGGATTGTCTCTTAACTTATAAGACTTTTTTCTTAGCCGATTTTCAACAGTTTTATCATAAATACTTAGATTTTCTCTAAGACATAAGTCTTAAATGGATTTGCGCTTTCAAATGCGCACAGAAAAATAAGAATTCTACCCTAAGCTTAAGCCTACTACCTAGTGGCTTAACTTGCAGGGAATAATTTTCCTGCTATCGCATCGCAATTTGCTATGCATTTTTGCATGACTGCTATACAAAATATCTTTTGTGTAGCAGTTTTCTTCCATAGAAATGTACAGAATTTCATTTGAAATATTTATCCGTCCGTTGAAATTGCTAATCAAAAAATTTGAGGAAAATTATTCCCTGCCTTGTCTGCTCAACTATACGCCGCACCCATTCTAGGACCACAAATGAAACATGACAGAATTCTTCATATTTAAAATAATTAGATGGATTTTTAAAATCATGTGTAGCACCTTAATACTTTAAACAATGTAGAACGTACCGTACTGAATCACGTGATATTGTCAAACCAATCAGTGTCATATCTTAGACTAAGACATACATGATATAATCCTGTGTGTGTGTGTTTTGTTTAATACCTTCTGGAACATCCACGGTTCCATGGTGGGAACAATCCATTGAACCGCCACATAGGTTGGTACGACGAAGACATGCCCACTTTCAGATGCGTTGGTGTCTTGCATCAGCAAGTGGAAATATGCATTGACGACCTGGACAGATAAAGAAGCAAAATGGAGTGAACTGCTATCTATCAGATGTCATGAATTGCTATACAAGTGGTTATTTTAATATAAAGCTCTTTATGTTACAGGCAAATAATATCTAATACTCGGTTGTATATTGTTATACGACAGCTCATACAGTACGTAGAACAAAGGGAGAATGCATGAAATTTTGATTGAGTTCCACATAGAATTTTTCTTCTGTTGTTTACTTCATTCTTCTATTTTTATTTTTTGTTTGTTTCTCTGTTCATAGTTTACTACATATCTTTCTCCACAGAAGGCCAGATAAGATAGTTTTGAGTGTTTTGCAAAAGTACGAGCTGGATTGCCTGAACGTCAACATTGCAAGCAAGCACAGTGAGCTAGGATATACAGGGTGGCCCAGAAAGAAAAAAAAACAGAACAGTCGATACAGTCAATTTTTTTAGGACTTTGCTCTGCTCAATTTTTTTCTTCACCTTGCAGTTGCTGGATAGAGCATCTGTTACTCATTCTTACAACACCAAGATCATCAAATTTGGTTGAGAACTTTTGATTTTGTGAGTAATTTTTTTATGGACTGTCACTTTCCGGATTTGTCCAATTTTAGAGTTACAAGGCATGATTAATCAATAATGAATGCAAATCCAGAAAATGACAGTTCATAAGAAATTTCTCATAACATGCCCCAGTGCCCTCATTAGGAATAACTCCACCATACAACTTTCAGTCCCCTTCCTATATAGATGCTCTCCGTCACAATTGGTCGAAATCCATCGAAAGGTATTCAAGAAAAAGATTGAAATGTAAAAACTTTATGGGCATCGGACAAAGGATGGTGATAAGCCATCACTAAAGCTCACTCCAGCTATTCAGCTCAGGTGCACTAAAAACCCAAACTTATTCTAATCTGACTACATTTCCAACTTTCTCTTGGCTACTATCAAGTTCTTACCGCAAGAAGTTTCTCCCTCTCTTCTTTGTCACTCTTTTTCTTGGCTGAATTTTTATCTGGACCGAACATGCAAGCATGGCGAGAATGCGACATTGTCATGAATGGCACTCCATCCTCAGGGATGACACTGTCTCGTATGTCTTTAAAACGGACTCTCTTATGTTTGTTCTTGACTGTAACAAAGTAATTCAAATAACGAGCAAAGAGTTATTTCAGGGCAACAAGTATTCTTGTCTGCCATTGCAGGCCACAGATGTCAATTGAAATTTCATAATGCTATAAATCTGTACCTTTAGAAATAATTTAATTTGAATTGGCGGAGGAATTATGCAAGACAAAATATCTTCAAAGCAGCTGGTCTAGTAAGTAATATAGAAGGATAATCATCATTATCAATTTCATCAATCTGAAAACTAGAACTACACATACCGGGTTGATACACTTCATTTCCATTGAACATTGTCTTGAGAGGTGAGGGTTCATAAGGTCTTAGAGCCCAAGAGATGAAGGGGATGTATGGTGAGGTTTCATAAGCCAGGCCCTAGGAAAGTGTTAGGAGACAAATGGGCCAAGTCTAGAGTGAGATGAGGGGAGTGTAGGGTGAAGTTTCATAAGCATAGCACTAGGAATGTGTTAGGGGACAAATGAGCCAAGTCTAGAGTGAGATGAGGGGAGTGTAGGGTGACGTTTCATAAGCCTAGCCCTAGGAAAGTGTTTTGAGACAAATGAACCAAGTCTAGAGTGAGATGAGGGGAGTGTAGGGCAAGGTTTCATAAGCATAACACTAGGAATGTGTTAGGAGACAAATGAGCCAAGTCTAGAGTGAGATGAGGGGAGTGTAGGGTGAGATTTCATAAGCATATAGCACTAGAAATGTGTTAGGAGACAAATGAGCCAAGTCTAGAGTGAGATGAGGGGAGTGTAGGGTGAGGTTTCATAAGCCTAGCCCTATAGGAAAGTGTTATGAGACAAATGATCGCTATTTTAACCCCAATAATAATAACAATAAGTTGCAATAACACAAGTCTAACGTTAGAGTGAGATGAGCCCTAGGAAACAGTGGTGTTAGTCTGTTACTGTTACTTGTTAGGAGACGAACAGTTACATTACGTTAGTCTTAAATCATGTAAATAGGCCCTTAGTTAAAGGCTTAAAGTTACTACTAGATCTACTGGATCTAAACATTAGATCTAAAGTTAGATCTAGTACTAACGTTCTTGCTAGATCTAAAGTTAGAATAGATCTAACGTTAGACTCTAACATTTAGACAGTAGATTCTAGACTAGATCTAAGTAATCGTCGTTAGTTACTTTTTTAGTTACTAATAATACTTTAGTTTAATAGATCTAGAATCTAAGTTGAGTTAGATCTATGAAGAGGGCAACTAAACTTACTTGGATCATGATATACTTCTTCGAAGTCTTTCACATACGTAACTGAGGATGATATCTCGAAAGACTTTACTACTGGGGCAACCTCCGATAACGATGGTACCCATCCTTGCCATCCATTTCCTTCCACTTCGATTGGAGTCCACATGTGGTCCCACGAGTTCGCCATGTTGGGTACAGCATCCCCCGCATGCATGACATGAAGCATATGAAGTGAATATGGCTGTCAAATATCATAGCTATAGCTAGCAGACTGCTAGCTGTTATCATTTTGTGCACTATACATGTGGGCAGTACTTTCTCCTCCCCCATCTCTCCCAGAGCTGCATGCTCACTCTGTGCATTGTGTGGTACCGGTACGTGATTGGCCGGGTCTTGATAAATATTCATTTTCCGTAGAGCAGGGTTTGTGCTATTGAATATTCATGATTTGCGTGACCTTTCCGTGCGGAATCACTTCCCTCAAGCCAACCTTGGATAAAAAGTGCTTACCAACACATTCACTTACAGTTTTGTCATCATGATTGACATATCTTACTTTATAGATTCACATCAACTACCTCTGCAACATGTACAAGTGGTCTGCTTAAAGGTTTCCCTCCTCCCCTAACGTTGCCTTTCTGTCGCAGTGAAAAAAATACACGGGGGCTCAGGGCGAATTAGCCCCCGAAATGCCTAAAAGAGCCCCAGAAAGTCATAAAAGAGCCCCAAAAAATGTGCATAGAGTTCAATGCAAAACAAATTAAAGAGTGTTATTTTCATGCAAGCAAGGTTGAAAAGTAGCCCTTGAATTTGTTTAAATAATTTTTTCCCTGTTCTGTCGCACTCGAAGAAAAAAACATTTCCCCTATTCCATATGACGAGGGAGAATTCAGGCGTACGTTCCTCGCAACTATCTGGGAAGAAGTCATATTTGACTTCTTTCTTGCTCTATTTTGCTTGTCAGTAACATTGTCCAGGAATTGGTGTATGCTTTCTTCAACTGCAGCAGTGAATAATAATTCCCTTCCTCTCCTTGTTTAGCAAGGCCTGCAGCTCACTATTTGATTTTTTAAGCTGCAGCACTGTGGTCTTACTTTCTTCAATGTCAAGTTCAACCTCACTGTCAACTACCTGCTTCCCATCCTATAGAAGAAAACAAAACAAGAAACATCATTTTATGTAAACAGGGAACTATTTAAGTAGCCTCAGTATTTTAACTATCTGGGAAGACGTCACATTTGACTTCTTTCTTGCTCTGTTCCGCTTCTCAGTAACATCGTCCAGGAATTGGTGTATGTTTTCTTCGACTGTAGCGTTGAATAATAAGTCATCCTAATGCATATGTCCTCTCCAGACATTTCCTCATCCGCCTTTATTTAATCATAATTTAATCAGGCAATGATAATTCAATAGTGAGGACCTAATGATCTTAGAAATACATTTTTCACCTTCACTGGAATTTCTCTGTCTCTTTAAAATGATTTTGTTAAACACTTACCTGTGACTGAGACAGGCAGCTTTGAGGTGTTAGGTCGCAACAAAGGGCTTCGACGTCCCTTATCATGGGCCTTAAACACTTACCTGTGACCGAGACTGGCAGTTTTGAGGTGTTAGGCCGCAACAAAGGGCTTCGACGTCCCTTATCATGGGCCTTACACACTTACCTGTGACCGAGACTGGCAGTTTTGAGGTGTTAGGCCGCAACAAAGGGCTTCGACGTCCCTTATCATGGGCCTTACACACTTACCTGTGACCGAGACTGGCAGTTTTGAGGTGTAAGGTCGCAACAAAGGGCTTCAACGTCCCTTATCATGGGCCTTACACACTTACCTGTGACCGAGACTGGCAGTTTTGAGGTGTAAGGTCGCAACAAAGGGCTTCAACGTCCCTTATCATGGGCCTTACACACTTACCTGTGACTGAGACAGGCAGTTTTGAGGTGTTAGGTCGCAAGAAAGGGCTTCAACGTCCCTTATCATGGGCCTTAAACACTTACCTGTGACCGAGACTGGCAGTTTTGAGGTGTAAGGTCGCAAGAAAGGGCTTCAACGTCCCTTATCATGGGCCTTACACACTTACCTGTGACCGAGACTGGCAGTTTTGAGGTGTTAGGCCACAACAAAGGGCTTCGACGTCCCTTATCATGGGCCTTACACACTTACCTGTGACCGAGACTGGCAGTTTTGAGGTGTAAGGTCGCAAGAAAGGGCTTCAACGTCCCTTATCATGGGCCTTACACACTTACCTGTGACCGAGACTGGCAGTTTTGAGGTGTAAGGTCGCAACAAAGGGCTTCAACGTCCCTTATCATGGGCCTTAAACACTTACCTGTGACCGAGACAGGCAGTTTTGAGGTGTTAGGCTGCAACAAAGGGCTTCGACGTCCCTTATCATGGGCCTTAAACACTTACCTGTGACCGAGACAGGCAGTTTTGAGGTGTTAGGTCGCAACAAAGGGCTTCGACGTCCCTTATCATGGGCCTTACACACTTACCTGTGACCGAGACTGGCAGTTTTGAGGTGTAAGGTCGCAAGAAAGGGCTTCAACGTCCCTTATCATGGGCCTTACACACTTACCTGTGACCGAGACTGGCAGTTTTGAGGTGTAAGGTCGCAACAAAGGGCTTCAACGTCCCTTATCATGGGCCTTAAACACTTACCTGTGACCGAGACTGGCAGTTTTGAGGTGTTAGGCCGCACCAAAGGGCTTCAACGTCCCTTATCATGGGCCTTAAACACTTACCTGTGACTGAGACAGGCAGTTTTGAGGTGTTAGGCTGCAACAAAGGGCTTCGACGTCCCTTATCATGGGCCTTAAACACTTACCTGTGACCGAGACAGGCAGTTTTGAGGTGTTAGGCCGCAACAACGGGCTTCGACGTCCCTTATCATGGGCCTGCAGTTGCCACACACACACCATCCTGCAGACTCCAACATGGAAGAAACCCTGAACACATTGCGCTATGTGGACAGGGCCAGGCGTATCGAGAACAAACCCATCGTCAACAGAGACTCAGCTGTGACCTGTGGGGAAAATTTCATCACTAACTCTACACAATCTCCCCTGACAGCAGCTCCTGTCATCTCAAGAGTTGATTGTGCTAACAAAAAAACAACAAAAAATGAACAAAATAATCAACTCTACAAAAGATTACGCAAAATCCTGAACAATGTTACCACCATACTCAAACGCTCAATGAATAACAATTAGCATCACAAATTTCTTGATGAAGGCGAAAGATATTGATGAGCCTACGTTGAACATACTATGGACAACACCAAAAGACAATTCTTTGTTCCTTAGAAACTTCCCCTTTAGATAGCGTAGCCTTGAGGCAGCTGTCTTCTGACTATCCGGAAGGAATGGAGGTCTAGGACCCCAAGGTACTCCAATGTCATAGTGGCCATTGACGATTGTTGAACTCTCCTCCATCATCTTTCTTGCTCGTTTGTCTTCTGTTGATTCTCCAGTCTTCTCCCACCATATAGCTGCCAAAATCAGTCCAACACCAAAAGAAACCTTAAACTGCCTCTTCTGAATATTAAAACTATTATTTTCAACGTAAAGAAATGTTTCATTACCCATTTGGTTTCGGCGATCGTTAAATTTTCTGGCCCTGTAGGCCATTTCGTTCCACGCCAGTCTTAAATCACCTCCAGTCCTTGACGGGGCCACACCGTGAGCTTTGAGGGCTTCCACTCTCCGATCCCATGCGTTCTTTCTTTCCTTTACCTGAGACATAAATAAAAACATGTTTATTAGGTGATGACAATAAACATACAGGGTGTAACTGCTTTCATTCTCATGATCCATTTACAGCAAAAAAGATTATAAATGCCTTTGTAAAGCTACAATGCTTCAATGATAATTATTTCAAAAGAAACAAAATGATAGATACATGTAAGTTGTACTCTAAAGGGAAGTCACTGGTAATATCAAGTTGCCTTTAATAGAACCAAAAGATGAGGAAACGGGTCAGTACTGTTAATGATAATAATACAGCATTAATTACAAAAAAATTGATCTAAAATTAAAATTGTATTTCATCACAACCCTATTACCTTAAATCCTGGGTGCTGCCCCTTGCCAAAGAGATCTCTGATATTCTCTTTAATAACAAATATGCATAGTGCCTGGACCTCCTCCAAAGATCGTGCTATGAACTGTGCTGGAGTCTACTCCCATTCCATATGCTATAGCAGCGATCAAGATTCTCAACTCGCCTGTCTGAGTCGACATCTCTCTTATGATTTTTTCTTGAACGCCATTCTCTGTGTTGGTGTGGTACATGTTGACAAAAGCATGGTAGTCCTTTGGTAGCAGGGCCATTAATGTAGCATACAGTTCACTGCACACTTAACAGGACTGGCAGTAAATGATCGTCCTGTCACAGGTGGGGCCTTTGCATTTTACTTCACTGATGAGGTGTCCTAAAATTATGTCATAATCTCGTGATCCAGACTTCAGCACAACATGCTTATGAATTTCTTGTCAGGTGACTCATTCACCCACACGTAGTTCTGCCCCAGATATTGGACTTGTTTTTGTAGTAAATGACACTTGCTAGGCTTGAGTTTGAGTCCGTGTTGCCCAAGTCTTGTGAAGACTCATTCTAACCTGGTCAGATGTTCGTCTATTGTTGAATACAATGATGTCTTCCAGATATATGAGTACTTCTGAGAGGTTCATATCTCCTAGGACTGTGTTCATGAGCCTCTGGAATGTCGCTGGTGCATTAATGAGTCCAAAGGGCATACGGGTATACTCATATAGACCCATGGGGGTTGTAAAGGCTGTCTTTCAACGGTCATCTCGGGCCTTTCCTACTTGCAGGTACCCCGACATAAGATCTAAGCTGGAGAAGTACTTGGCTTTCCCAAGAGCATCCAATGATTCATCAATTCTTGGGATAGGATATGCATCGGTTTCTCTATGGAAATTGTTCACTGTGAAGAAGAAGTTCGTTCCATCTCTCAGTATCAAACATAACTCTTACAGTAACGTGTCCATGCCGTGTATATACACAAAAGTCGCACCATGTCCGCTGTATAACTCCCATCTGGAATTGTACTTGTGAAAAGTACTGGTGTGACTTCTCTTCCCTCATTTCAAGAAACCCTACATTATTGTGAGAGGGAGCAGTATGTGAAATGCTGAAGGGACACTTTATCTCCATTATCAAACATAACTCTTACAGTAATGTGTCCATGCCGTGTATATACAAAATAGTCACACCATGTCCGCTGTATAACTCCCATCTGAAATTGTATTTGTGAAAAGCACTGGTGCGACTTCTTAACACACACAGTACCATCTTCCTTCATTTCAAGAAACCCTACATTCTTGTGAGAGGGAACAGTATGTGATATGCTGAAGGGACTCCAGCGCTCCTTTCCCACAGCAATTGCACTAAACCAGTCTGTCTGGACATGCCCCCACATACATATGTTGATGGTGAAGGAATAGGCCACCTTCTGTCATGACCAGTTTCCTGTGCGTAGGCCGTTGAGCCTTGACATAAGCTGTCCTGGCCTCTCCTTCCATTTCCCTTCCATACTTCAAGGCAGGGAGACCCGATGGCACTCAACTTTGTCCTAATATCCTGTGCACAAGGTTGGATACGTTGGTTCCTGCTTCATCTTCAGTTGCTGCTGCAGCTATCTTCCTTCCTCGGGTGAGGACAGCATGGGCGTTTGACCCATTAATTCTCCCATGCAGATACAAATGCCAGTTCTTGTTGTCACCCTGATCACGGGTCATCTGCTTGATGAGACTTGTCATTTTTTTTCTTTTTTTTCTCATGTTTATCCGCCTGTACTTGTACTTGGAACTGGTGGGGGGAAAAACGTACAAAATATAACCACCAGCTCCATATTACACTCTTAAGTTGACCTCATACAATCTTATTACAATGTAGGCAATTTTTGTTTAAACATTACCAAACAAAAACAAAAATAGATAAGACAAAATACGTACAATTTACATCGAAAGTGAAAAAATACAGACAGAAAAGGAAAGGGTTCAGCATGTACCCAACAGGTCATATTGTATGTATGTAGAAACACCCTATATGAAATAATTTTTTTTTAAAAGAGCGTTTAATACCCAGAATATAAAGCGTACACATCATTTAAATATTCAAAAGATCCCATTTCTTGTTCCAAGAGTCAAGTCTATCCCGACCAAGGGCAATTTCTTTTTCGATAGCACAACTTAGTTTTAATTTGCAAATAAATTGATAGATGGAAGGCAATATCTTGTTACATCGACAGCAATACAGATAATACTTGGCATGAATAATAACAAAATTAAATTTGTCAAAAGCTGGATCCGTGATACAAAAAAAACCATCTCTGTTGGTAATAATAAAACTATTGTGCAGTTCTTTGTGCAGAATTTCCTGCACTTCTAACCAAAAAGATTGTCGGAGTGCTACTTCATAGGTGGGAGTGGGTAAATAACGCCACCACCAACGGGTAGGTGTGGAGAGTCGGTCTCCAGTAACAAGTAACAACCAACTCCGCGGAATCAGGCTAAGAGCAGTCCGCTGGTCCCTGTTATACGACTTCACCATGGCGTTGAAGCTGAAATAAGCGTTGGGAAAAGTCCTTACCCACACTTCAACTTCCCGAGGACCCAACGTGCAACAATGAATGTGAATGCGCTGATGCCTGTTCACCCTCCATTGGACCTCTTGCCTACAGACGCGGGAAGGTCCATCGGAGGTTGGAGCCCACTTCTCCCCGCGGAAATGCAGGATAAAGACCCTGTCGGTGGCACCGATCTTTCCCAGGATGGCCCGGAAAAGGTTCAGCTGGGCCGACCACGTCCCTGGGGCCATGGAATAGTAAAGTATAAATATACCTTTTTTTTCTTTCACATCTCATGCACACATTATAAGACCCTATTTGCAAAAATCAGGGGTGCGACTTCTTTAGACTCCGAGTACCGTCTTCCCTCATTTGGAGGAACCCTACATTCTTGTGAGAGGGAGCAGTATGTGAAATGCTGAAGGGACACTTTATCTCCAGTGCTCCTTTCCCACAGCAATCGCACTGAACCAGTCCGTCTGGACTTGCCCCCACATACATGTGTTGATGGTGAAGGAACAGGCCACCTTCTGTCACGACCAGTTTCCTGTGCATAGACTGTTGAGCCTTGACATCAGCTGTCCTGGCCTCTCCTTCCATTTCCCTTCCATACGTCAAGGCAGGGAGACCCGATGGCACTGAACTTTGTCCTAATATCCTGTGCAAAAGGTTGGATACGTTGTAGAAGGAATAGGTCACCTTCTGTCATGACCAGTTTCCTGTGCGTAGACTGTTGAGCCTTGACATCAGCTGTCCTGGCCTCTCCTTCCATTTCCCTTCCATACTTCAAGGCAGGGAGACCCGATGGCACTCAACTTTGTCCTAATATCCTGTGCACAAGGTTGGATACGTTGGTTCCTGCTTCATCTTCAGTTGCTGCTGCAGCTATCTTCCTTCCTCGGGTGAGGACAGCATGGGCGTTTGACCCAGTAATTCTCCCATGCCTTTACAAATGCCAGTTCCTGTTGTCACCCTGATCACGGGTCATCTGCTCGATGAGACTTGTCATTGTCGGAGTGTAGATGGGCAGCTCCCGCAGAAACCCCCAGGAGATGAGAATTTGGATGCAAATGATGGAAGAGGAGGAGGTTTGTCAACAGAAACTACCTCTTCCTCTGCTGCTACCTCTGGAACAGGTGGCTTATCCACATCAATGTTGATATTCTGAATGCAGCAGGCATCTGGAAATGTGTCGAGCGCTGCCGAAAGTGCAGGAAGAGAAAACTTTGCAGCCATCGACCTGGACCATCATCAACTATTCTAGATAACAAACCAATGAAAACAAAAGATTTAAAAACAAAATGAAGAAATACATAAGGAAAACAAAATGAAGAAATAAACTTTAAATTTGAGAAGGAGATCTCCATTAGGCCATCCAGAATCTCTTCATCTGTGGCCTCAAGTTCCACAAGTGGCCCATTTGATTCCACATGGCCCTGATAATCATAATTGTCATCCATTGGCAGAGCAAAGGTTTGCTTTATTTTCTAAGTCATATCATTGAAATCAGTATTGTCTAACTTTATCAATTTCTTTCTTTGTTTCAAATTGAATATCTTTGAAGGTGACATACATTCTTTTTCTTCTTAGGTCCATGACGTTAATTAAGTTGTATATGTTTTGAGTAAGAAGTTCACTAATTCAGCTTCTATGACAATACGGAGATAGTTTAACAGTTCTTCTACTTCTAAAATGTAAATGTCATCCTGACCTCCAATCACATTCTGAATCAGTCCGTCGGTCCGTCAACACTTGTTTATATACAAATAGTGAATGTCCATGAGTGCAATGGTACAAGATTTTTGTCATATAACAAAAAGATTTCCACAGCCTCTCTGCCCAAAGTATGTCATGACGTCCAAAAAAACTTTGTTCTGAAGACCAAGGGGTGTATCAGGGTTGACTGCATCTGATTCAAAAATCTTTGCCATGTCACTATCAGTTACTGCAGTTTTATGCTTGACAAACCCTTTCCCTTCTTTCTTCAACTTGAACATCATAGCCCTAGCCATACTGTGATGCCTCCAAAGGCGTGATCATTTTCTCGGATATCTCTGAATGTTCTGTCAACAGCCTCATACACTTTGCGTTTGGCCATAGTTACCTCATCCACAACCATAAGACTGCAGCATCCAAGGAGTTCTGCTCTTGTGTCGCTCTTTGATATGTTAAAGAAAGAATGTGACGGTAACGGGTCCCCCCACCCCAAGTCCCCACCCCAATCCCCCAACCCCAAGCCCCCACCCCAATCCCCCACCCCCAATCCCCCACCCCCTCCATACATTAAAAACCACTTTTGCTTATTAAAAATTGAATTCTTGAGAGCATGTACACTTTAGTTCTACCAGCTGCCCACTACTAGTATCATAGCCCGCCCAGTCAGCCGGCGGTGCCGCTGTACAGCGTCATGTAGCTGTTCTGTGGAAACTTTACGTCTACTCTAGATCTGATAAAGTAAAATCTTGACCTACACTAGGGCCAGTGCCTAGGCTCTAGGCTACACCATTTCCACCAGAATAATCGGGACGTAAACTCAAGAATGTTTGCCTTAATCAGTATGGTCACCAAATGAAGAATACCTGTATCTCAAAATAGAAATTATCAATTTTCGGTCGAACTGCATAGTTGCGTCCCACTTTTCAGCAATTGATAGTACATTGTTCTTCTTCTTCTTCTTCATTTGAAGTACATGTATACAAATGACCCTTAGCACATCTGGAGAGTTGTTTAAAGAAACCCTGACCTATAAAATTATTCTTACCTAAATGGAGCAAAGTGGGATGGCTTGTAATGCACATTTGAATTAAAAATCTGTTGAAAAGTAAACCGGTAAACAGAAATTACTATTTAAGATGGTTTCAATAGAAAAGGCATAATAATTGCAGTGGCCTGATAGATAGAGCAATGGTCTTGGAACTAGGAAGTCTATGGTTTAAAACTTGTTTTGTGTTTTCATTTTGAAAACTAACATGAAACAAAATTGAGCATTGGTTTGGAACTTCAAAAGTAGATACATGGTTGCTCATCAGTTCAAGCATTAGTCCATGATTCCCCAAGTCCTTTGAAGGGACTGAAAGGAGTAGGTCCTCTGGTTGCTTGCTTACATATATTATGTAGAAGTCACATGAAATAATGTCAGCAAGGTCAATGAATGAACAGGTGCCATCTTTCTTAAATAACTCAGGGTGCGTTCAAGCAACACTTTTTCACCCTAGAAACATGGTTTTCAAAGAAATTTAGTTTAAAACACGGTTGCGTCCAAGCGTGTTTTGTTTTTTTGTCGGTCGTAAAAATAAACGTGTTTAAAAACGCAAACATGAAACACTGAAATAGATGCGTTTTGTAAAAAAAAACATTTAAAAATCACTTGAACGAACCAAGAGCTTAATCATGATTCTATAACGTCATTATCTCGGCCTGCTGCTGGTTTGGTCGACAGTCGATCGTAAACAAATTCAGAAAGCATGCAGTGAAGTTGACCTATACTTCCTGGGTCAAACTGCACAGTGTGATGAGCAGTGGCTGGGCTTGAAATGAGCGAGAATCAGCTTTGATGAAAAATCGCTTCGACGCTATCCTGCAGTAACCATGTTTTTTAATGGCGTTTTGATTTGTGATTTTAGCTTTAAAAAATTGCTTGAATGCAGTCCTGAAATGCTTCATAGAATGAGATGTGTCCCCATTTAAGTTAGAAGATTAGTTTTGTAGTTGCAGATCTTAAGTCTGATTTTTATTTATTTTGGTACCAAGATGCAATTATAAATATTTAAGTGGGTGTTAATTTTGTGATTTTAAAAATTGTGGTTTGTGAAATAATCTGTGTATTCATAGACAACACTCAGAGCTATTGAGAAAATATGTTATGATAAAAATAAAGTGTTTGAATTTTGAATGTTTTTTGTTAGTCACTACTTTTAGTAAGGGGCTAGAAAGTGAAGTTTAATGTTCAGTAGATTTCAATGTCCTATTGTATGTCTCATCATGTACAGTTTACATGATATGTCATTGTCACGTTTGCACTTTTCAAATGGATGATGCACAAGGCTTTTGAAATTGCCCAAGGGTTGATTTTTCAAAAGCAGTTGTTTATTTGTTTTCGGTATGGTGTGTAATGATTGAAATGACAAGTTTCCATATTGTTTGTCTTTTTAAACTGAGAAAATGTATCATGTGAAATATATGCATGTGAGATCTAAAGGATGTAACTCTATAAATCAGAATTTTGACTTCTGTTTGGAGCAAGAAGGTTGTTTAATCATATACTATAAACACAAAGCTTAAAGGTAAAGACCAGTATTGGCAACGCCCCAATTTCAAAAAATGAAATGGAAGCTCTCATTACCAATCATGTGAAAGAATATGTTTTGACTAATACATGATGATAAAAAATTTGCCGGGAAACCGCCTACTAATTCATATATTTGGTAAATTTATTTCTCTCATGGTCTGGTGAGAGAGATAGGGTAGTCCCATATACATCTTTCTGTGTATAGTGCTTGTAACGAAGAATGAGCCAAATT
The DNA here is from genome assembly GCA_035222895.1 of Strongylocentrotus droebachiensis. Lineage (NCBI taxonomy): Eukaryota > Metazoa > Echinodermata > Echinoidea > Camarodonta > Strongylocentrotidae > Strongylocentrotus > Strongylocentrotus droebachiensis. The sequence goes on along the minus strand of JAVYIG010005408.1, from coordinate 69,427 downwards.
TCTTATCATTTTGATGATTCCAGAACCTTGCAGATGCTAGATGCTAGATGATCGACCTTTTCTGATCGATTCCACAACATTTCTTTCACAATGCAATCGCATGACCAGAACTGGTCTTTACCTTTAACTACCTTCTGGCTCTGATCAGATGATTTGTTTAGTGATGTGCAATGATTTGATATCTTTATGAGTATTGCTTTTAGTGTGTGTATTAACTTGCATTTTAAACAAAAATTAGTATCCATAATGATGTATGAAACTTTTAAGGTGACTCAAGTTGACAGTATCAATTTTAGATCATGTTAAAGGTTCAGTTTTCTATTTACAGCGTGAATGTTCTATACACTAAGCTTATTAAAGCTAAAGACCAGTTATGGTCATGCGATTGCATTGTGAAAGAAACGTTGTGAAATCGATCAGAAAAGGTTGATCATCTAGCATAAATGTACTGCAAGGTTCTGGAATCATCAAAATGATAAGAAATTTAGCCAAGTCTTCATAAAGTTAGAAGCACTGTACACAGAAAGATGTATATGGGACTACGCACAAGTGCACGACACGTGCATTTCATATCTCTCAACAGGCAAGAGATACACTAATTTACCAAATATAATATCAATTAGTAGGCGGTTTCCCGTCAAAATTGTTATCATCATGTAATATTCAAAACGTATTCTTTCACATGATTGGTAATAAGAGCTTCCATTTCATTTTTTTTAAATTGGGGCGTTTCCAATACTGGTCTTTACCTTTAAGCTACTAATGTAGTGCTAACTATTTGAACGGTTTCTTCTTTGTTATTTAACATTTATATGACTCCTAGGTTTTTAAAAAATAGTAGGTGTCAAAGAAATTACCATATACCATACTCTATTGTTCAGAATAAGATGATCAAAGTGTATCTGTTATGACTCTATGCCTCTGACTTCAACATTATTTGTATAAAACTTGTGCAGTTATTGTCTTGTTGATTTATGTGATTATAACATTAATAGGTATAGGAAAAATGTATTACAGCTCATATAACTTACTTTCATTGGTTGTATATATTTTGATATAAATTGTATAACTAATTCAGATTATATTTTGAAAAAAAGAAATAAACAAGTGAGGCCCTATATGGTGTTCTGTTTTATTTACCATGCATCTTTTTTTTATTTTTTCATCTTTTTTTTTCATCTTTAAAATTTACCTTTATTTTTCGGGCTATTTGTGATTAACAGATTACAAGAGATTTAGAGGTTCATAGTTTATTTATTTATTGTGAATGCCATTTCATTTTAATAAGTAATATTTTGTCTATATCATGGAAGTTCTAAATCACTATTTGTTAAACTTCAATTTGTATATTGAATATGTTTTTAAAGAGTATATATTTATTACCTGATGAATTTGAAAAAAATTGACAATAATGATGTTGGATGATAAAGCTAATAAAAATGCGGGAGATTTCAATATAAAAAATAATTTAGTTTGACTTTGTGCATTAATTTTCTTTTGACTGTGCTGTTTTATAACAATGATATTCATGTATAGTGTGTAACATCCTCCATATACATGCATGATTCTAATGTTTATCATGTATCTTTCACTTGAGAACAAAACACTGTTATTACTTTCAAATATGGTGATTAATTAAGGGAGGCTTTACTACTTCAACTCCAACTCAAATAGACAACTACTCTATAAGAAATCAGAAAAATCAGAGAAGCAAACTGATGAAAGTTTCAATTTAACCTGACTCGAAATTAGAAAGTTATGAATTTTTGAAAGTTGTAATCACTATATGTATGGGCACTTAAAATTGGCTGAAGAGGTAATTTACTTGGGATTATAAAGCTTCTACTCGGTAGCTTATACAGTGCGTCCCAGAAAAAACGAAACCGAGAATTATCGACGTTCGATCATAACTTAATCACAATTATAATTGATAAATGACACATATTTGGAAAGCTGAGATCCTCCTCTTTCATCTGGTGTAACTCATATAATGCATATTTCACGCATGAGTGATTAAGATGAATTTGAAGAGAGGAAACCAAAAAGTCATTTGGCAGACGATATCTGAATTTCAAAGAGAAAATCACATTTCCAGAAAGTTGAGTTTCTGCCCTTTCATATGACACCTCAATCACGAAAAACGAGCTAGGAATAACAAAGTTCTGTATGTTTAAAGTAGTGCTTGCATTTCCATAATTTTATCAAACGAATTCATTTTCACTGGCTGCTTGCCGTAGCAAAAACAGAATTAACAAAAGATTTAACTCCGTTTCGTTGACAATCGGCCGTAGACGAAAGACTTCATGCATGGCTGATTGTCAACGAAACGGAGTAAGTCTTTTGACAATTCTGTTTTTGCTACGGCAAGCAGCCAGTGAGAACGAATTCTCTCTCTCTCTCTCTCCATCTCTTTCTCTCCCCCTTGTCCCCTTCTCTAGGTCTATCTTTCTCACTCTCCCTCTCTCACACACTCGCACCCTTCCTCTCCCCTTCTCTCTCCCTCCCACTCTCTCTCCCCCTCCTCTTTCTCTTCCCACCTTGTCCCTTTCTCTAGGTCTATCTTTCTCACTCTTACTCCCACTCTGATATTTTACATCAATCTTGTCCAACCAGTCTCTCTCTCTCTCCCTCTCCTCTTTAAAGCTCTTCCCACCTTGTCCCTTTCTCTAGGTCTATCTTTCTCACTCTTACTCCCACTCTGATATTTTACATCAATCTTGTCCAACCAGTCTCTCTCTCCCCCTCACATTATCTTGTGACATCTTTCATCTGCCAATTTTGTTCTTCTTCTATCCTTCCCTCCTTGCATGAGAGCTTGACCTTAACCTGTTGCTGTGGTTGCATACACTAGACTGATTTGCATTATTTTGTCGTTCGTCAGGAGAAGTATATTTCCCATATAACACGATCGCAAAGACTTTCGAAAAATCTAGGCAATTTCAAAAGCCTTGTCCATCAGCTTTTGAAAGTGTTAACATTATTAAGATCTGTTACATAATTTGAACATTGTGATTTTGAAATTGCCTTCGAGTTGATTTTTGAGTCTTTGCGATCATATGATAATTATGTTCACATCTAATTTAGATATTGGAGATCTGCGGAGGAGGGATATTAAAGCGTAAGGCGTGTTTACTCTCTCTACATTTACAGATAAATCTGATGCACATGTATATTGATGACATTATTTGTAAAAAGGGGTTGGATTCTAACATGATTTGACCCAAAATTGATATCTCGGAAAAAGATTTGCAATGCCTCATCTGGAAACATAACATTACTAAGTTGATATAGGGTATACGGCCTTTATTTGTCAAGGTATGTTTACCAGCAATGTTCATTACTAAGTCGATATAGGGTATACGGCCTTTATTTTTCAAGGTATGTTTACCAGCAATGTTCATTACTAAGTCGATATAGGGTATACGGCCTTTATTTTTCAAGGTAGGTTTACCAGCAATGTTCATTCCTAAGTTGATATAGGGTATACGGCCTTTATTTTTCAAGTTATGTTTACCAGCAATGCTCATGAAAATAGTATTCATTTAATTAATTTAATAATGTTTTTTCTTAACGAACCCTTCAAAGAAGATAGTAGTAGTAGTAGCTGTCTGTCGCGAAGCGACAATGACCGCCTTCATTTCACTTTACAGCTTTTCTCCATACAGCTCGCTGGCCTGCAGCAGTTGTCCAAGTCTTGGTTTCAATTTGCCTCCGCTTAAGGTTCCTCTTGATCGTGTCCTTGTAGCGAAGCCGTGGACGACCAATCCCTCTTTCGCCAGCGGGTAGTTGCGAGAATAGTACTTGCTTTGGTAACCTCTGAGGGCATCCTGATGACATGGCCTGTCCATCGTAGGTTCTTCCTGATGAGCAGGTCCTCCATAGAAGGAAGGTTTGCTCGCTCTAGTACCTCTTTGTTGGTCACCTTGTCCTTCCAACTGATTCTCATGATTGCTCGAAGGTGTCTCATCATGAACGCGTGAAGTTTCTTTACTTGACTTTTGTAGAGAGTCCAGCTTTCCGCACCGTATAAGAGAGTGGATAGGACGATAGGCCTGTAGATTTTGCACTTCACTTTTGTTGAGACATGATGGTTGTTCCATAGCCTGGTTCGCAGTCTTCCAAAGGCACTGCTGGCCTTTGACATTCTTTTCACCAGCTCAGAGTCGATGCGTCCGTCTTTGGATATAGTGCTGCCGAGGTAAGTGAAGTCATCTACCTGGTTTAGGGCTGTCCCTTCCACTAGGATCTCCTCCTCTCGGTGGTCTGTACCTGGTTGGAATAGTACTTCAGTCTTTTTGATGTTTATTTGTAGACCGAACTTCTTTGATGCTGATGAAAATACATCTATAACATGTTGCATCTGCTCTGGTGTATGAGAAACAAGAGCACTGTCATCTGCAAAGAGGAGTTCCCTCACGAGAATCTGTGTAGACTTCGTCTTAGCTTTGAAGTGTGCGACATTGAATAGGTCGGCGTCTTGACGTGATTGTATGTAAACGCCTTCCTCAAAGTCCGCAAAGGCCTCCTCCAGCATCGCCGAGAGAAAGATGGAGAACAGCGTAGGGGCCAACACACATCCTTGTTTTACACCGTTACTTACAGGGAAGCTATGGGATGTTTCGCCTGCTTCCTTGACTTTAGCCATCATACCCGTATGTAAGGACTCTACCATTCCGGTGAACTTCTCGGGACATCCATACTTTCGTAGTAGTTCCCAAAGACCTGTCCTACCAACAGTGTCAAAGGCTTTCGTGAAATCGACAAAAACCACATAGAGGGATCGGTTATGCTCAATGCACTTCTCCTGTAGTTGTCTGAGGCAGAAGATCATATCTACTGTGCTGCGGTTGTTCCTAAATCCGCATTGCGTCTCCGGCAATATATCTGGTGCTATGTGGGCATTCAGTCTGTTCAGAAGGATCCTGGCAAAAACTTTCCCTGCTATTGACAATAGCGATATTCCTCTGTAGTTTCCACATTGAGTTCTATCTCCTTTTTTGAAGATGGCGACAATATTAGCATCCTTCCATTCCTGAGGTACGGAGCCTTCTGCCCATGCTTGTTGTATCAGCATTAGTAAACTGTTGGTTAGTGTGGCTCCTCCGTGCTTCCATATCTCGCTTGGTATCCCATCCACTCCGGGTGCCTTGCCATCACCCAAGGAGGCAATTGCCAGGTTTAGCTCTTTTCGTGTTGGAATATCATCGAGTGCAGTAACTACAGGTCGCTGGTTGATCCTGTCACGCGCTGCAGGCTCGATATCTCCTGGCTGGTTGAGTAGTGTCTCAAAATGCTGCGACCATCGTTCAAGCACCCTTTTGTTGTCTGAAAAGGTTGTGTTACCGTCCAGGGACTTGAGATGAACTGTACTCCTAGTCTGGGGGCCCCAGACTTCTTTCAGTCCAGTGTAGAAGGACTTCATGTCATTATTGTCTGCGGAGCGCTGCAGGTCCTCTGCCTTTTTCTCCCACCAAGTGGTTTTCATTTTCCGTGTGTACCTCTGCAAGTGTCTCAGGCAGGCTTCCTTGTACGCGGTGGTGGTGGACCTGGTGCTTCTAGTCTGTAATACACGTTAGTGTGTTTCATTCCTTTTCTTCATGAGTATCAGAAGCTCGGAGTCTTCTGGGTCAAACCAGTCCAGGGGGGTGTTTCACGAAGATCCTAAGTTGAACTTATCTCTAAGTTGGACTTAAAAATTATGGAAAGCCATTAGCATCCTTGAAAATATTTTGTAATTTTTTTTCAGAAGGCATAAAATGTTGATTCAAATCATTCATATTTTCTATTATCATGGGAGATTTCATGTTCTTGATGAGGAATTGATGAAAAGTCTAAAATATTCCAATTTTTGCTTTTGAATATATTTCAATTTAAGGCTTCAATGGCTGTCCATACTTTTTAAGTCCAACTTAGAGTTAAGTTCGACGGAAGATCTTTGTGAAACACCCCCCTGGTGTTTTCGCTCTGGTTTACCGAGGGTGTTGCTCGCTGTGTCATATACTACTTTGCTGAGTGATACCCTTCAAAGAAGATAAACACTCTTAAATCATACACACATTCCTTTTCTGCATTTTATTGCGCGCGGCTGACGTAACAAAAGGTTCTACGCAATCAGTTTTATTTATAGTGACGTAACAAGGGAAGCGCGTTGATAGCCTTAAAACCGTCATTGCAATGCGCATCGCGTTTAGTAACGGAATCTCACAAGAGCTCATTATCCAAACAGTATAATTCCGGCTTCACCAAAAGTCAGTATATTCCGCGAAGAAACATCCTTAAAAAACTATACTAAAATACCCAATGTCTTGTAATTCAAGTAAGAAACTTCTATAAAAATTATACATTTTCCATAATTTAAAAAAAATCATGCCTAAAAAGGAAAAGAAGATCGAGAAAGATAGGGAAACTCGTAGGGATGATCAAGTACTCTATACCGATGAGGTGCCAAGCTTGACAAAGAAAGGAAGCCTGTATCTACCGAACAAGAAAGTCTCGCCCCTCGATACACTGGGCTTAGATCTTATGATGGGGATTTTGATGGCAAGAGGGCAATACACTAAGGTAAGTGGGAAACATTATTTAAGAACCGGTGTTTAGACATTTGCTTTTATTCGAAAAATAAACATCGACTAACATGAGAATCTTGCAATTTCTACGCTTCTCGGCATTTTCGTGTGGGTATACAATCTATGTCATCAACATCATCATCATCATCATCATCACCTTCATCATTTTCATCATTTATTTCATAATCATCATCGTCTTCATCTTCACAAAAACAGCAACAGGAGCTTTAATTATCATCTCTAGATCATCATCGTCAACATCACCACCACCACCACCATCATTATATTAATCATCGTAATCATCTTAATTTTATGTTTATGATATCGTGTTTTTTCTTGGGGGTATTTCATTTCACACGGGTCACCTCGTATCGACTAGGACGGATGATCATGATGCTACGATAAAAACATTAAAAACAAATAAAAACGAGATCATATTTAATTTAGAAATAATTAATTTCATAATCATCAGATAGTTTGTCGAATAATGAAGTGTTTTGAGTTGAACCGGTAATTTCGTTGAAGGTTCGTATGAAATGTTACTTATTATATTCCTTCTATACTGTTTTACTAGCCCTCTAACATCCAAGAAATTCAGAAAAACATTCTCAAACCACAGAGATATTTATGGTTTTCTTTGAAGGCGTTAATGTGTAACTCCCCCTAACAGTAAAATAATTATCCCAACCAATTCTTGAATTATCCCAACCGTTTTTCCATGAAACTATAAGACATATAAGAGCAGGCTTTTACAAATCTTGTAACACTTAAATGTTTGGATTGGTATATAGAGCCAATTCGTTGCTTTGTGACGGTATACATTCACCAAAAATTCAATTTAGTTATAACTCCGTAGTTGGGAGAATTAAGGAATCGATCAGATCGGTTTCTCCCAATTGTTTTCATAATAATGATGGTCTGTTTTCACTCAAAATGTCTGATTATCTTTAAGTGTACATCGAGCATTGTAGTCACTATCTTAGTACCTTAGGACCATTTTCTCTCATCTGAACAATGTTACCAAGTCCTTTTAAGGTGGGGGAATTATTCTGCTTGAAGGAAAACACGTGTATTAAAATACAAGCGAAGATAACTTAAGGAAAGTAAAATACTGCGAAAATATTGTTAATTCCCCTTAAATTTAGGTCTTCCACGTTTACAGTAAGAAGCGGAACTGTGATTTTGCACTGAAGATCTTCTGCAAGTTAACGGCTCCTGACATCGTGAAGAAAAAGTTCTTCCCGCAGGAGATTCTCATCATGAAGAAACTAAGCCATGATCACGTGGTGAGTGACGTAATAATGGTTTCCGTGCCTTGTTTTTCAGGCTGTATCAGTAATGTTGTTGTTGTTGTTTAATTCAGGCAAGTCAGTCAGTAATTTATGACCATTATTGCCGAATACTCTTACACTTGGCATTACCTCAATTCAAAGGTTATCAATTCAGTTTAACAATCTTTTAATAAATTACTTTTATTATGTTTTATGTGATTAATGCGTAATCTTATGCAACAGATGTAATAAAAAAAAAATTAAATCCACGTGTAAACAAATATCGGTTTTTGTAAACCTTCGTTGTTAACACTTTTTTTGTTCGACAATGCATCACCTTTTGACTCGTATTTCTATTCCACCCATCTTTTCTATCATTGAGTTCAATCTCAGATTCGTTTATTCAACGCACACCTCTATGTCATTATTCAAATTGTTTCAGTCATTTTTGTAACCACATTCAGGACATCTACTCATCTTACTTGTTTGTCTCTTTTCAACCATTAATCTCTCTCTCTCTCTCTCTCTCTCTCTCTCTCTTTCTCTCTCTCTCTCTCTCTCTCGTCCTCTTTCTCTTTCCCTATTATAAAGTTGGGATTGGTCGAGGTACTTCTCACCAATCGTAATGGATACCTCTTGATGGACTTCATGCCTAATGGAAGTCTCCGTTCATACATTAACAAACAAGGTTAATTTAATCATTTGCATTATTATGGACTGCAACGTGATTATACCAGTTTATGTTATATAGCACCTTTATGTTTTATGCATATCCCTCTATTGATCTTCATTCATTTTCTAAAAACAATTTTGTCCAAAATTTGAATTAAATGCCGAAATCGTATCAAAGCATAGTATTCAATTCATCTACAAAACGGTGATTTTAATGGCCCGTCACCATTCGAGGCAATTATTCTAATTTTATGCCGGCCTCTAAGATTTGTCAGACATAGCAACAACGCAAGCATCGTTCTGATTATTGAAATGCAATAAATCTTAAAAGTAAATATAATAACTAGTCACTGTAGGAACTTTGGATTGAAAAACGCGCGAGGCAATAGACCGCTTTACTAACAATCATATTCAAATGTATGCATAGTTTTTATAAAAAGGTTGTTCTTGACGACCTGAAAGATTGCCCGAGGCTTGCCCGACATAACGACACGTATTGTAGTTCATTCATTAATACAAGTTAAATGGAATAACTCGTGACTATGTCCCCAGGAAAGAAACATCCATAAATTTGTATACGTTAGTAAATCGGTCTATTGCAAAACGAGCGAGGCAAACTTGTGAAGACGTTAATTTTTGTTAGAGGTCTAGTCACATGTATTACGTGATAACATCTGTTTTTACCAGACTTTGAATGCCGTAGATTCTTTAGAATAGAAATGGAAGGTGGTGTTTGAAGATGTCTCATGCAGTGAACGCGTGGAGTGATAGAAGACATTTTACAAGACATCGCTCTCATTGTATTCCATTGCTTCTATTGTAGACCATGGTCATCTATCGGAACCCGAGGCTCGATTTCTGTTTCATCAGCTCCAGTCGGCCATCGTATATCTTCATTCCATGGACATCGTCCACCGGGATGTCAAGTGCAGTGTCTTACTCTTGGACATAGATTATCGGCTGAAGTTAAGCGGTAAGGTCTTTCGTGTATTCTAGAAAATGTTGCGATTCTTGCAATAACAATTTCTAAAAATTCTACATAATTTTCAGTAAATGAAAACAGCACTCATTTCGAAATTTTGAAAAGGATGGGGTATACTTATCGTTATCTTTTGTGAACTAGACTGAAGGTATGCCACATTGATTTGAAAAGTCCAAGGAAAACGGACCGGCTTTGCCACCCCCCCCCCCCCCCCCCTCTCTAAAACCCCGAGTGAATATGTAACTATATTTCTTTCACGTGTGAGAGACCCGGTGAGAGAGTCTCAGCGAGTTTTACAATTTTGTACAAATAATCATCTCCAAAAATTATTTGAGGGTCATTTTATTCAAGTGCTATATCACCGAAGTGGCTTATTATTATTGGTTCTAGGACCCACCCCCCCCCCCAAGGACAATAACCCCCGGGAAATTACCCTTAGGACAATTACCCCCGGGGTTATTGTCCTGGGGGTAGTTGTCCGGTGGGCAACTGTCCTTGGGGGGGGGGGTGGGTCCTTTTCCAGGGGGTAATCGTCCTGATACGTTCATTATTGTGCCATTCTGTATGTATATCAAAGATTTGATTTCGTCATCGTGATTTTTTTGTTTTTGGTCGGGTTCCAGAATTTCAGTTTGCAACAAACTGCGCAGACGGTGAGAAGCTAACGGAAGCGTGTGGGTCGATGGGATATGTAGCCCCTGAGATACTTGAAGGTGATCCATATGAAGGAAAACCTGTTGACCTATGGAGTATGGGTAAGAACAGCAGGCCTTTTTAGATTTAAAAAAAAAACGCACATAGTCTTCCTCAATTATATTCTCGTCTAACAGCAAGGGACATGACTCGCGGATTTGGAGTCCCAAACCACCAGTTTTAAAATATGTTAAAATGATTATATCTGTTTATTAAGCTACAAAATATTAAAAGTAAAGGCGCGTGATTCTGAGACACAAAGGAATGCTGGGGGGAACTATGTTCTCGATTATGTTTTTCATGTACTATGCTCATTATCTGTCTATATTTCCTCATATCGGATCCCCCAATTTAACTGTTCTATCTCAAAAATACCCTCAATCTTTTCCACTCATGTCTCTTTCATTCTCCTTATTTTCTTTGTGTATGTTGTTTCAAAGATTTGTGTTATAATTATTATGTTTGTCTCGTTAAACGCAAGTTTCTATCCCTTTATCTGACTCTATGATCCTCTCATTTTCTCTCTGATTTTGTTTTCCTTATTGTGTAATTTCGGTATATTCTCTTTTTCTCTCTCTCTATTTCTTTATCTTTTGATTTTTTTCTATAATCATTTCTCTATACATTTTTTTTTCTTTCTCTCTCCTTCCCTCTCCTTCCCCACTTCCTTCCTCTCCCCACTCTCTTTTTCCCCACTCTCTCTCTATCTATCTTTCTCATTCTCTCTCCATCTCCCTTCCCTCCCTTTCTCCCGCCCTCCCTTACTCCCTCCCTCCCTCCCTCACCTCACTTCTTGTCTTTCATCAGGTGTGACGTTGTTTGCTATGCTGTGTGGTCGACTACCCTACCACGAGGACTGTCTAGATATCCTACTCGATTCCATCTATAATCCTCAAGAGAAACTCTGCTTTCCAACCTCCGTCTCAAAAGGTACAGTATGTCCGAGAGGGAGGGGGGTAGTGATGGAGAGAGAGAGAAAGAAAAAGGGGAGAGAGAGAGAGAGAGAGATGTGGAGGGGGGGGGGGTCAGAACAAGAGACACGTTGGTCACTTACAATGAAAATCTGAGCTATGATCTGCACCGCAATCCATCTTGATGGTATTTCGGTGTATCGCCGAGCTTTAAAGTCGTTAATATCATTTCTTTCTTTCTTCTTATTTCTCCCATTTAATGACGATGTCTGCTTGAATAATGTTCGGAAATGTTTTCAAAAATATATTTATCTTTGAATTCGTGCGAGGGGACTTTATCTGAAGAATTGTGATGGAAGTGAGGCCGACGAAAATATGTTTTCAATAACAAAAATGCTGATATTAATAGTCGACGAATCCTGAAAGAGGAAAAAATAATGCGTCATGACCCAAAACATTACTACTTTACACCTTGTTCCTTTTGATCCCATTATTTTGTTTTGCTGAATTTGAGTCAGGTTGATAATATTGTTACGTCACATTCTCTTTCCAGACTGTCGTGCCTTCGTGCACGCATTGCTGGTTCCCAATCCTCAAAAGAGAGCCAAGTTCAGCGACCTTGCTAAAATGCAGTGGCTAGTTCACCCCACCATCACAGCACACTCACTTTTAACGTCAGCTCCTACTATGACGTCACAATATAAAAGTGGAGGATCGGATGACAGCTGTGTGCCCGCTTCGTCGGGTGCTTCGCTCGGTAAGTTTACATCTAAGCAAGATAGTGATCTTTAGAAGAAAAAAAAAACCCTCTTTGTAGCTTGCAAAGCATGAATTTTTGAACTTGCCACGTACATGGCCTTTCATTTTCTCCCCCATTTAATATAAAGTATCATGAAATAATGATTATAATCAACATCCAAAATATAATTTTCCTTTCAATATTTGGTATACTCCCATCTACAATAATTCAGTCAATGTCTTACAAATATTTGAAAAATCTTTGTAGCCGTTGAACAAAATATTTCGACTCTAAAATGTCTTAACGTCAAAACCGTTGAGGAAGTTAATGACTTATCAAGTTTCGGCGCAATCTTTGATCTGTACGATAGAACCGACTCATAGGTGGATCGAGGAATCAGAAGGGACTCCCTTTTTTTGTTTCATCTTTAAAGAAAAATACATTTCGAAGAAGAGAAATGCCTTATAAAACATATTTAAACCAACAAAAAAAAAAAAAAAATCGTATGACGTTTTGGAGCCAACATTCGTCATGCCTCGGAGAGTCACACAAGGGTGACCTCTAGCACAAGATGCAGTTCCTTGATACCTCCATTTTATACATCATTACATTTTTCCAGAAATATCATTATTCTGATATCTTAACGCACTGATATTCTTTACGTGTAGATGCGATGTTGCAATCTTGCAGTAAGAAAGGCAAGCAGTCAGTATCGTTCGATACCAATGTCGAGCATGGATTTTCGGAATCTCAGAAAGAGGCGGGAAAGAAAGAAGACGGGAATGCCGTCGTTACGGACGTATTGAAAGCAGTGGCTATCAGACATGCGTGAGTATTAATATCTTTTGGTCAGTCTATCTAGTAGCTATAATCTTGTGTCGGTATAGCCGAAAGTATAATGAAATTTTACTCGACCAACCTCACTTAAAATCATTGCGAAGCTTACTACCGTTGTTCCTCTATTTGATTCATTTTTAGTTTCGTGTGACACCGATAATATTTGATATTTTTTTCTTCTTTCAAATAGAACGGGAGAGAGTCCAATGAGCGTCCACAAAAATCTCGACACGCCCATTGGTCACGGTCCTCATCATTTTGCACCCGACACTATAGGCCTGAAGGGACCAGCTGCGCGTCGGATCAGTGCGCAGCTTAGTCAAACAAATGGTGAGATTATTAAACTCTTCTCCCGATTATTGTACAGAAATTTAAACCCGACGCTATGCTATGATATTTAGTTGAAAATTGGGTTGAACCGAGGACGTTCACTTATTTAACAAGCTCAACTTTTTCCTTTTATGGTCGGGTTTAAAGTAGTCAACCGAAGAATCAAAAGTGTTTTGAATTGAGGCAAAATTCATATCATTGCGAAAGGGAAGCCTTACTGGTCAAATATAACAACTTTCTTTTTCAAAATATGTTTGGGGCCCGCAGTTTCATCTCTCAAAAATGTTAATTTTGAGATCAAGATAGGTGCCGCCACATGCGAGACACATCTAGCCACTAAATTGCATTTTACGCCTTTCCATGATATCTATATGATTTTTCAGCACATTATTCGTGTTTTCCAAGAGAAAACCTTTAGGTCCATATATAATTTGTCCATAATTATCAGTTGTCGTGAATTTTCTTCGTGTGACTACTTTTACCGAAATATGTACGGACCTTTAGACTGTTAGGAATGAGAACTGAGCTAAGGCGTGCGAAGCAAAGCCGAGATAAGCTGGAGGCTGGGGGCTACAAGCCTACAACCCCCTTCTCCATTTGGAGATTACCAATATTATTCGGGCAGCCGTAAAGTATCCGGGAACGATGGGGTCTGTTTGTAATTTCCATATTATCATCAAGTGTATTCTTATTATGGATATTTTAGCTACAAGAATGCGCTAGATTTTCTACCCCGGCAAAATTGTGCCCGCGTAAACCTGATGTAGACCGGCGAAAGAGGATTTTGAAAAGAGAGCCCCTTTTGTTGGCAAACCACACTTAAAAAGCGCTATCACAAATTTGTTCATAATTATGCGTTGTAATATAGAGAAGGAAAACAATGAAAAAGAACATTGACAATATTGATATTGCATATACTTTTCGGTTATGACCTCCAACTATCCTTTCTTGTATATTTTTTCAAATATTTGTCTCATCAAAATTCTTGTCTGTCAAATAATCCTTATATCAATTTCCTACCAATAAATCTTACAGTGAATTTGAATCAGTCACATCAACACCATCACAACGCTCATCCGACGTCGGCGTTGAAGGCCAGCGTCACCAGAGTCGGCCATACTGGCGGCGGCCATCACGGCCTAGGCCCGCGTAAGGCGAACTGGCAGGCCGAGGGCGGTGCTGCCAACGTTGCAGTATCGCGGAAGAACAGTCTTCTGATGCAGACGGCGAATTCATGCGGGGTGTCCAATATACGACGCGGTTCAATCGCTCTCCACTGCGGTAAAATACAACCGGGCGGTTCAACGATTAATCTGTCATCAGTCGATTTGAGTTCGTATACGGCCCGTTGCCAGGTACGTACCGGTCCAAAGGGGCGCTGCTAAAGCAACGAATAACAAAGCAACGATTTCAAATTAATCCCAAAATCTTTTTTTCTTCTTTTTTTTTCTTCTTCTTCTTCTTTTTTTAAAAGGTTTTGCTGACAAAGGAAGGCACTAGCGGATTTAGGGTTTCTTTTTTTTACACAATCATGCAGACAGCACGTATAAAATAATTAATGATGTGAATCGCACGATTTTTTCCCCATTTAAATCAAATGTTAGACCCCATAAAGTCACCCAAAAATTTGACAGCCTCTATTTCATTCCAAATCCAATTGAGATCAGAGATAAACAAATCTTCAATCCAGGGCTACTTGATCCCAATTTTTCGAGGACAAAATATAAATTTCATCATATTTTAAAAAAAAAATGCAAGGGGTTTTGGCCAAAATCGAGAATCTGCAAAGGAGCCGTCATTTTCATACAGTTTTCATCAATACATGGTACTGAGGATAAATAGAAAAATTAAATGGAGCCAATTGTCAAATTTTTTCTTTAATATTGGTAAACGGGACCCTAGCTTGTCGACAAAGGTTATCGGGACATATTTCATGAAAATCTGGGAGATGTCCTTTAAAAAAAAGTCGTTAGTTCAGCACTTTTAGCCGGAAATCGAAAATTTCTTTCAGGCCCTTTTCACATTTGTTCTTTTTAATCCAGGTTACTATGACCCCAACACATTGAAAGCGGGTATCTGGGTAAATCTAAGGAACATGTGAAAAACAACTTTTGACCAAAAAAAGGAGGGGTTGATTCAGCTTTTTGACTGAATATCATCGGTTTTTAATCGGCCCCATTTTTTCAAATTTGTTTTTATCAGTCTAGTTAAAGATACTATGTCCCTTTTGCAGTCAACATCAAATTCTGTAGAACTTTGCAGGAATTAGGAATATGTCATGCATGTCCTATCTGTGAAATTTAAACGTTAGCAGTGTCCTAATATTCAAATTATGCAAGGAGACCTGTTTACTTGCTAGACTTCACTGTCAGACACTATTGAGTGACTGGCTGGCTTTTTTTCATCTTTGGTAATAAGCTGTAAAGGGTACATGAGCATTTGTCTACATCAATAACCAACTTCTAATTGTGATAATTGCAAAAATTAAACTGATTGAATCTTTGCGCAGCATAAAACATACGACCATACAATGGTCTGGAAAATCAGACTATTACTTACTGGCTTTATAGCTCCTAAGTCGATTCGACAACTATATAATAGTCGTTATTTTCCCACTTAAAGACATTTTCAAGCCCCCTTTCTCTAGGGAAGTTCTAAATTAGTATTGTCTTTCAAATGCCGTTGGAATTTAACCTTTTCATTTTTTTGGCCTGCAAATGGGACATAGTACCTTTAAATATGAGCCGAGGTCTTTAAAATAAAATGGTTTTGGAGCAAATTTCATAGGTTGACATATTTCAAAATGTGTATGTGCCCCTTCAAATATTTCTTGTTGGTGATTTAGACTATTATCCCATGGAGATTAAATTTAATACACTTTGTCTAAATTTTGCCTTTCTATTTCAAAATCTAAGACAAAGGCTAACCCTACTTTAATCTCTCTATTATATTCATCAACACACAGGAGAAAGATCGTGAGCATGAGCTACACGATCTCCAATATTCGACGGGGTCAAAGGTCGCCCGACTAGCAGGCGCAAAGCACCACCGAGCGGCCGAAACTACCCGAAGAAACTCGATCTTCACCAAGGACATGAAGGCCCGGCGGATGCCGAATGCATTGAAACCCGAAGAGCAAGAAATGCTGAATTCTTTCCGATCGCAATGTGAAACTATGAAACATCTCGTTGCATAACGTCGAGATTACTACTAAATCAATTTACACACTCTGCGATTTACAATAACAACTGGACTAATGTTTCTTGTTCACCTTTAACAAAAAATCATTTAAACAAAATTGCTAATGTAGATTGTATGACAATGGTATACTAGTTATAAATAATGAACAGTAACAGTCATACTCTAACTCTAAATTATAATGTTAACTTATCTTCAATCAATTGTGTATATTTTTCGAGTATTTATTTAAAAAAAAATTGTAAATATTCATGTTTGTGCTTTACTGTGGACTAACTAAAATCAACATACTTTCAATCAACAAACTGATTTGCGTATTCTGTTGCACGACCACTTTTTCCTTTCATACATTTTTCTTTAGTGTCTCTCTACCCCCCCCCTCCCCATCCACCCTCTCCCCATCCACCCTCTCTCTACCCCCCCCTCTCTACCCCCCATCCAATCCACCCTCTCTACCCCCCCCCCCCTCTACCCCCCTACCCCCCCCCCATCTCTATCTCTCTGCTCCCCTTGCAGTAACTTTTCATCTCTCACCAAACTGTCTGCTTCCTCCTCACTCGTTCTGTCTAAATCTACATCGTTGCAATCATTCACTCCATACACACGCACGTGTATACTTTGTATTTGTAGTAACTATGCTATCTCCAAAATGTATTGTGTGTGATGTATTGTGTGTGATGTATTGTGTGTGATGTATTGTGTGTGATGTATTGTGTGTGATGTATTGTGTGTGATGTATTGTGTGTGATGTATTGTGTGTGATGTATTGTGTGTGATGTATTGTGTGTGATGTATTGTGTGTGATGTATTGTGTGTGATGTATTGTGTGTGATGTATTGTGTGTGATGTATTGTGTGTGATGTATTGTGTGTGATGTATTGTGTGTGATGTATTTTGTGTGATGTATTTTGTGTGATGTATTTTGTGTGATGTATTTTGTGTGATGTATTTTGTGTGATGTATTTTGTGTGATGTATTTTGTGTGATGTATTTTGTGTGATGTATTTTGTGTGATGTATTTTGTGTGATGTATTTTGTGTGATGTATTTTGTGTGATGTATTTTGTGTGATGTATTTTGTGTGATGTATTTTGTGTGATGTATTTTGTGTGATGTATTTTGTGTGATGTATTTTGTGTGATGTATTTTGTGTGATGTATTTTGTGTGATGTATTTTGTGTGATGTATTTTGTGTGATGTATTTTGTGTGATGTATTTTGTGTGATGTATTTTGTGTGATGTATTTTGTGTGATGTATTTTGTGTGATGTATTTTGTGTGATGTATTTTGTGTGATGTATTTTGTGTGATGTATTTTGTGTGATGTATTTTGTGTGATGTATTTTGTGTGATGTATTTTGTGTGATGTATTTTGTGTGATGTATTTTGTGTGATGTATTTTGTGTGATGTATTTTGTGTGATGTATTTTGTGTGATGTATTTTGTGTGATGTATTTTGTGTGATGTATTTTGTGTGATGTATTTTGTGTGATGTATTTTGTGTGATGTATTTTGTGTGATGTATTTTGTGTGATGTATTTTGTGTGATGGTTTTTGTGTGATGGTTTTTGTGTGATGGTTTTTGTGTGATGGTTTTTGTGTGATGGTTTTTGTGTGATGGTTTTTGTGTGATGGTTTTTGTGTGATGGTTTTTGTGTGATGGTTTTTGTGTGATGGTTTTTGTGTGATGTATTTTGTGTGATGGTTTTTGTGTGATGGTTTTTGTGTGATGGTATTTGTGTGATGGTATGTGTTGACTAGATTTTGTGTAAGTTTTATCATACAACACATACCCTCGTGGTTACTGGCTATGGATATTCTACAAACATCAAATAAACATCATGATAAACGATTAAGAAAAAAGATAAATACACACAAATTGACACTTTTTCAGATTTTATGGAATTGCAACAAAAAAGAAGTTATTTGCAAGCATACAATATTATTTCAGTCTAGATAAGAATTGTATATCGAGTTGCTTTACACAGAGCAAGATACATGAGTGTACCAACAACTCAAATTCAGTTTGTCAAAGTTAATAAAGACAAATAAAAGTATGGCATATACTTACCATGTACATACAAGTAGAATCAAGAAAAAGATCCTAAAATAAAATACCCATCTTTCTGATCTCTCCCTTTTCCCAAAAAATTGAGATAACCTTGTTATTCACGGGGAGATCAAAGTAAAAGATGAAAAAGAGTAGGGGACTGGGATAAACATCCTACTGGACATTTTTCATAGAGAGTAATATAAGCGGTTTATTGTGATTATCATTGTTTGGATAACCATAAATCCACTTTCCTAAGGAGATAATTCAGTGAAAGGGCAGCATTTAGTGAGGATATGTAAAATGTATAAGGAATCAACTGCAAAGGGAGGAATTACTGACCATATATTGTAAACGGGTCATAATCAATACAAAATAAATGGCAAATATCATGAAAAAATTGTGAAATTATAAAAGATGTGGCACGAATAGCATTTTATATTATAATCTTAATGACAATGTAAATTAACCAACTACCGGTAAAAGAATACTCAACATGATCAATAAAGTTTCAAAATAATACTGCATACAGATTATGGAAGTTTACAAAGATTAGATTAGAAGTATTAAATTCTCGCTACCCCAAATAGCGATTCTGCCGAGATCCGGGGAAAATCCTGAAAACGCGCATTGCATTATGGGATAGCTTTTCGACATTACAGCTTCCTGTGCAGGCGTTCGTGATCACAACCCTCTCTTTCACGGTAGAGTTTAACGGCCTTTTGTGCTAAAGTCATTAATTCTGCCCGAAGCTTTCCATTGCATATTATAATCTGTACAAATTACACTGATTGGCATCGATTTTAGCGTGCGTGAAAACTCTGCACAGCGAACACAGGCGCTAGCGCCAGCGGGATGGGACTCTATACCGGAAGTTGTAGTGACGACCCGAGAGAGTGAAAATTACCTCGTCTCGCGAATTTCGAGATTTTCGTACCTATTTAGGGTAGCGAGAATTGCCGACTTATCCAAACAAAATAAAAGACGGAGGATACTTTTATATTATGTACATATCTTACAAAAACAACAAATTTTGTATACTTGGAGGGAACAATCATATATATCAAATAATACATTAGTATTGGTTTACCATTCATGATTTTTTTTCTTTCTAAAGCAGCTACAAGCAAAGAGGGAAATATATTAACAATATATCCTTTAAGCTATTAAAAGGATGTAGTATTAATCGTTTGATATCATTATTCCTTGAACTTTTAATTTTAATCAAATTTGAAGAAAAAAATCTTATCCCAACAACTAATTTAGTCCTCTTTCATAAAAGAGCAAGCCCACAGGAAAAGGAGATCAGATTAAAGAGACAAAATTACGCACAAATTAAACATCTATAATTATGACAAGAAAAATTCAAGTTCATTCAAAACCATTTTGGCACTGAAAATACAATCACTACAAAGTGTATTTCTTAACATTTACTTCATACAAGTATACAGAGTTCCATTGGATTTCTTACTTTCATAAGAAATTAATCAAAAAATCAATCAAACATCTATAACATACTTCACAATAGAAAAATATTTGAAAAAGTAGAAAGTAAAAAATAGAAACGAATGTTGTCGGCTAACACTAGATTAATTTTTCATTAATGTAGACAAAACATTGTTTGTGCTTTACCTATTTACACTTGCCTCACTAATCAAAACATTGCATTGAATGAATCAGAAAAAATATATTTTACTGCACATTTTTTGTTTACTCGTTTATCAATATTCTGCTGTTTAATGCTAGAGTGTACTAGAGTTTTAGAACATTTTCATAGTTCTATATCCTCTTCAATCCGTTTCTCTACTTACTGATGTGTGTCAACTTGAATACTAGACTTATCGATTTGTTTTCTTCTTTTGTCTAAAACATATATGAATTCAAATTCAAATTATACTTGAATGGGCACATTCCATAATAAAGTAACAAGTCAGGATTTTAATAGTAATGTAATAAAGAATGTTATGAGTTACAAAACAAGTCGTTTCCATTCCTGTTCTTAGCAATAAACCACTGTTCATACTTCATACTTTACCATCTCTACATTTCTTGTAGTCAAATCAACTTAACCTACACAAGAATTGTGTAACTTGTACAAGATTCCAATCATTTCTTTTTCTCCATGGTCTTGACATTTTGCTTTTATTTTTGCCGTTATTTCAACTAATGTCATATATACAACAGACTCCCAGCACTAACCTTGTAAAATACATGTAAGTATATACAGTGAAACCTGGATATAAAGACTACTTAAAGGAGACATGAACAGTTGCCTTCATATGAAGGTGGTCTATGTACATTTTTCAGAGGAAACAATCTTAAGTTCGCCGACTACCCAAAAAAAAAAAGTGTGTTAATTCTGTGACATATTTTTATGGGATGTCCAAGAAGTTAGACTTTAATTGTGGTTTTGAGAAACTGCACTCAGGTTCCAATGTGACAGGATTTTTCAAGGAAAACAAGAAATATGGTCTTTACAGACAAGTGATCCCAAAAGCAGGTTTCAAGTACAAACACAAATATATACAGTAGGCTTACGGTTGCACCATGTGAGAGAGGGGGAGGATTGGAGAGTCCTGAAAAGGACTGTTGGTAATCTTTCTTGAGCTTATAGTTCTATGAGAACTATAGCACCGGTTGGAGAGGATAGGTAGGAGTGGCTCAACGTTTCAAACAGGTTGACTATCCATCGTCAGAAATGTGTATGAACAAAGAGAAATGACCTCACATAAGAAAGCTCGGCTCACTAAACCTGTTTACTAATTCCATGCATACTTTTCTCTTGACTTCTAAAATGCTTGCCAGAGTCTTGCCCGGCATGGCAACGTCCATAGGAATGCCTTTATTCATAGCAGGTTAATAAAATGGCTGTTACCCATGGGTTAGAGAAACATAGAAGATATACATACATTAGTAAACAGGTGTACTGTACTGGTAATCAACTCTTGTATACTTACTATTTACATAGTTTACAAGATACAGCTTGAACCAACTTGAAAGTACTTGTACGTGTATCACATAGTACACTATGCTACTGTATTCTTCAGCAGTCAAATAACTTCAGTCATTTATATACAATTCATACATTTGAAGTTTTCATAACAAAAATTCAAATATACCACTGCAATACTTCCATAAGGCCTATACTTTACACTCTGCTCTGAATTAGCGGTCAAGTTCTCTACTCAATAAGATTATTCTAAATCACTTCTTATCATTAATTATTAATTATTTGTAGGGACATTCATTGTTTTTCTCCTTGACTGTACAATCTTATCATTTTCCTAGACATGTTGAATAATTCCCTGTGTATTTTACTTTTATTTTCAAACATCTCAATTTCAGTTAAACAATATGATTAAATACTGGATATATCAAGATGAAAAGAATTACGGTAACCAAAATATTTAAAACAAAAATTTCCTCCCAGCTTAACGATTTACTACCTGATATCAGTTGAGTTATAAGGAGTTGTTTTCTAAATGAGCTGTGTTATACAGTGAGGTAGGCATTATGAGATAGAAGTTATCATACTGTATGTACAACTTGTGAATCCTTAGACAGGTATATATTAATACGCACTTACAACCTTACCCTAAACTTGTTTGCAAAAAACGCATATTTATGTATCATAAAGAATAGTGTTATCAAGAATACAACAATTTTAATAATGTGATGGTGATTTTGAACCATGAAATATTCAATATTATAGATACAGGTCGCATGAATTGCTACAAAAATAACTTTATCTTATCTAGATTATGATAAACATATTGGAGTGTTACTTTAAGTTATCATTTATCGCCAAAATTATAATTGTTACCACGCCAATACTTTATTTCACGTACTGATTTTCATGATTTTCTTTTGTCTTTTCCGTTTCTTACACATTTTCAAATCATTGACACAATATTCACTAATGTTTTTGAAACTGTGAGCTTTTTTGTGCTACTTAATCAAAGACACCTCTATTAACAAAGTAATGTTAAACTTGAAATGTTAACCTAAATGTTAAATGACAATATATTTACAACATAGATATGTACAGACACATACATTAATGCCTCGAAGGTGGACTTAAAATAGAAAAAAAGTTGAACTTTTTTTTCAAACATAAACTTGAACAATGACAAATATTGAATATTATATACACCGCATATACACCAAGCTATGTTCAGTGACAGCGTGCAATGTCCGATACAGAAATTTCAATCAACTTTGAGGCAAATGAACCAGCCAAGTTGCCTCGAAAGAAAAATGACATAATTTCATGATCAAACTTTTTCAGAAATTCAGATAATCTAAAATGTGCATAATCTTCTCTATCCTCATATGAAATCGAAACTAAATTATAACTTTTTGGCTATTGATATGGATCATATGAACCAACTAAAAGTACTCAAACTTTGCCTTTTCTCATCAAATAGCTATTGCTGAAAATGATATACGTGAAATATAAATTGTGCTGTGACAGATGAAGTAATAGTTTGCATGTCTTTTACACAGATTGCAATGAATGAATACAAAAAAATAAAAAAGGAGGAATGTGTCAATGAGCTGTTTTTGCAGTCAAAATTTCAAAAAACATAATGATAATTTTTTAAAGAAGTAAAAAGAAAAAAGTTTGATCATTCCTAAGTTTTTACGAATCAAAGAACTTGATCTAACAAATATGAACATCAATTCATTAAAGAATTACATTCATGGACAAGACATACAAATACACCAAACTTAGTTTGTAATATAGTGGGGGAACCACTGGAGGATGAATACAATATACCAGACATGTGATGAGGCTGTCCAATGAGCCTTTTCACTCCTCCTCCATCTCACCATAACACTCCTCAGCGAGCATGTAGTACTTGTTGGAGAGGCGGCCTTTCATGGCAGCAATTGCACCCTCTGCAGCTTCGTTGTAAAGCTCAGCTGAAAAACAAGGGTAAAACAGAAATATGCTTAGCTATATAGAAACAGGGCCTGGGGGGTGTTTCACAAAATTTGTCATCAGTGACAAATGACAGTTTTTGTTATAAGCTAGTATAATCCTTGCTTCTGATTGGTTATCAGCAGATTTGTCACTGATATTTGTCATTTGTCATAAAAAAAAGGCTTTGTGAAACACCCTCCTGATGCATGAAACTTACCATCGATGGCAACTTTTAAGGAATGGAAATCTTGGTTTGATTGGCTATTGAACGATGTTGCCATGGTATTTAAATTTGATGTCAAATTTACCATTAGTTGTAAGTTTTTATGCTAAAGGGCCCACATCAGATGAAGTGTATTCTTTGAAATTTTAAGAGATAAGAAACAAAAAACAAATTGATAGATAAAAAAAAAAAAATACTTGGCTACTCTTCATCAAAATTGTTTGTTTGTCCGCTGATAAAAAGTCCTTTTGTGATTTCAACAGGTTAAGAATGTCATCAGAAAAGATTTCTTAAAATCGAAATCACCACTTAGTTTAAACAACAAAATAACTGTTTACCTTAATAAAAAGAACAATGATATATGTTTTTGATGTGTCTTTTTTCTGCCTCAAAAAAAAAAACCCAACTTACCTGCTTTCTCAGGGTTCTTGTCGAGGTCCGGTCCGCCGGACCGATACATCTCGGCCATCTTAGCACTGAGCAGGTAGTTAGGATCATCCATAGTGGAATCATAATGGCCGTCTTCATCCACCTTCTTCGTGTTGACCGCTTCCTCGTACCAGTGCATGGCCTCCAACCACGATTTCGTCCTGGTGGAATAAGACAGAGAGGGATGAAAACAAACCTGTAGGAATATCGTTGATGTGACACGCGCAAGGTCAAAGGTCAATTCATGGGGATCCAAATACAATGTAGTTCCCTTCCACATGTAATCTCTATAGGAGAAAACCATTTCAGCACTCCATGAATTTAACGTCTGTACAAGCATGCTTTCTGGTCTATATATAATTTTTTTTAATCATTTAATTAAAATTACTTTATATTTCAATTCAATTATACCCAACTAGGGATGATCTGCTGCAAATGTGTGTTTATGTACATAGCAGAGATCAGAGAGTTGCAATGAGCAATTTAGGGAGGAAAGCATGAGTAACAAAATTTGTATGTGTGATGTATGGTCTGTGTCGGTACACGTATGGATAGCAATTTAGCTCAGGAAGATTTATATCATTTCATTTCATTTCATTTATTTTCATATTTCTCATATTACATATACATTTTAAATAAAGTACGAATTGTTTTTTTCAAAATACATAATGAATAACAAAGATAAGTGGTCAATATGGAGTACTGATTTGACTAAGAGAAATATGATAGGACCTACATGAAAGCAAGCTTGTAAAGCTGTAGGCCCCAGTAAAATAGTTTGTGGTAATACATGAAGGACGGATATAATAGTGACCAGTCTAAATGAATCAAAAAATAAACTAGATGGAACTTCAACTAGCGATGCCTCCGTCATAGAGCAATTTTACAAACCAAAACGGAAGAAATTTTTCAAATTCAAGTTCGGTTGTAATCCATTAACAGGTTCTCAGAATATCGTAATTACAAGCTATTTCTCATATACATGTATGACCCTTGGATCTATGACCTCATGACCCCAAATGCAAGATACATACATGTCTTGAGTTTGATGGTAATCCATCCATCGGTTCTAATGATAATGCAATCACAAGCTATTTTTGCATACATAATGAGCCCAATGACCTTTGACCTTGACCTCATGACCCCAAAATCTAATCAGTTCATTGCCTCAGCAAGATACATACATGTCCTGAGTTTCATGGTAATCTGTCCATCTGTTCTAATGATGTGATCACAAGCTATTTTTGCATACATAATGAGCCCTGTGACCTTTGACCTATAACCTCATGACCCCAAAATCTAATCAGTTCATTGGCTCTGCAAGTTACATACATGACCAAATAGGAATCCATCAGTCAGTTCTTGAGATAACACGATCACGAGAACGGGACGTACGTACGGACAACCCGAAAACATAATAAAAAGGAAGTAATAATAAACATGCGGTGGTGCTGTTTATATTGTCCCTTCCTTTCTTACAGTGTAGATAAAAGTACACGTCAAGGAAATCTCCCTTTTGCTATACCAAATCACAAAGAATAGTTCTCAAATATCAAATAGTATTTCATTTTCTACCCAAAGGCTAGGTCACAGTACAACCAGAAGCTTCTGTGATCTGAGACAAATTTCATTATCATATTTTTTTTAAATTTAAAGCTATAAATAATGCATTTGTTCAAATCTAGATTTAGACTCCCAAACAGACGAGTACATACCTAGCAGTTCCCAGGTTGAGACCGGTGTCGTATGCTCTGGCTACAAACAGTATGGCTGCCCTGTCCCCGGCCTCTGCAGCCGTCTCCATGTAGTCCATTCCCTCGTTTATGTAATCTTCATCATCACTCTGCGAGGTGAAAGGTAAATGGGAAGAAAATAAATAAATAACTAGATGCTATGATATATACAGTATTGCTCGAAATAAAGTAGACAGATTACCGCCGGGTCTCGCGGGAATCAATCCAAGATCGAGTCCCGCGGTACTCCCGCAGTAATTCTTCCCTGTGCGGTACACAAATTGCGGTAATTACCACGTTAATGTACCACAGGATTTTCAAGAAAATCTCGTAATGAATCATCAGGTACGTCAGTCCCTTTGCCATGTATCAAACGGAAAGGATTCGCACGTCACTTTGCCGTAATTGTTAATCACTTAAACGATGAATGAAGGCGGGAGACATGCTTTCATTCCTTATATTTCTGTCGATGGACAAGGTTGTGATCGCGCAGCGCGAAAATGTGGGCTTATAAAAACTAGCTGACCAGTTGATGCTCGCCAGGCGGGCGGCGTCTCCAATCGCCTCGATCAGCTCAGTTACTAATGTTGTAGTTGGAGAAGCATAACCGTCCGTAGGTCTTAACATGATCGCACTCCTAAATGCTCTATCTTTCATGGTCTCAAACGGCCTTTGTCATGTCTTGATAGCACTTTCTATGAGTTTGCATTGAAAATCATGTTTTTTTATTTTAAAAAAATATTGAT
Organism: Strongylocentrotus droebachiensis; assembly: GCA_035222895.1. Lineage (NCBI taxonomy): Eukaryota > Metazoa > Echinodermata > Echinoidea > Camarodonta > Strongylocentrotidae > Strongylocentrotus > Strongylocentrotus droebachiensis. The sequence goes on along the minus strand of JAVYIG010005408.1, from coordinate 43,122 downwards.
TTGTATAGATTGCCGATAAGCCAATTCAATTTCTTTCGCATGCCAAAGAATAATAAGATTATTTCACAGTTATATCACATCTAATATGAGGTTATGAAATTATAATAATATGAATATTGCTGTTATTTCAGTGAAAATGACGAGCATGCTGCGAGATATTCAGAAAAGGTGAAAAGGACGGGAGAGAGACAGGAAGAGATAAATGTATAACTAAGATATTAAACGGCGAGGGAGGGGAGACGAGGTGGAGAAAGATTGGGAGGGAGAGAGAAAGAAAGGGGGAGGGGTAGAGAGAGACAGCCAAGGGATGTTTACATTTAAACCAGGCGGGTGTTTGGGTTTCTTATTAAAAACCTCTCTAAAATAAAAAGAATAAAAGAATACAAAATGTTGGTTTCCTCAATAGTGCTGTTAGTCAGGCGCCATGTTCGGTAGAGTTCAGCAATTTTTTACCTGAACTTTGGTTCGGTTCGGGATTGACTAATATAAATAGCAAGACCAAGAATTCAGGATTAATTAAGTAATATATTAGCAAGACTAAGAAAATATCGCAGACATAATTCACCCTACACTTGATTTACTAAGCACGCGTGGCCCATGTCACATTCCACCAGCCTTCAACCAGCAAGTCCCCAGAGAAACAAATGCATCTCTTATCTACTTGACATAATTAAATCATTTAACAACTCGACTCTTATCTCAATCTCTTCTGAGTGACTTGATGACAGAGAAAGTGTTTGTTACGCAATGTACGGTCTCGACGTACCCAGGCAGGGTGGAAGTTTAGGTTCCCACGATAGGACCTGACTTCTTGGAGCCTTGCCAACATAACAGCGTGCGTGATTATGCGCTCATGAATATTGATGAGTACGGACATGCTGAAAAAACAGCTATGCAGAGCTGAAATCATGTTTTTTTTAAATCAATTTTCAAGTGATGTCAAGGGTAAATCATGAGAACGAACGTGTGTAAATATTCAAACATACTAAAAATAAGATAGTTGCGGTGTGAGAAACAAGAGAAAGAAGTATAAGCATAAAAATAACGTCAATGTTCTCTAGTATCCTGTATTCTTAACGAGTCTCCTCTTCTCCCCATCTATTTCCTCTCTCTAGTATATTTTATTCCTAACGAGTCTCCTCTTTTCCACATCTATTTCCTCTCTCTATTATCATTTATTCCTACCCATTTTCTTCTCATCACGATCTATTTCATCTCTCTAGTATCATTTATTCCTACCCAGTCTCTTCTTCTCTCCATTTATTTCCTTCTCTTTAGTATCCTTTATTCCTATCCAGTCTCTTCTTCTCTCCATCTTTTTCCTCTCTCTATAGTATCCTTTAGCATGTCCCTGCTTTATTCATACACATTCTCCTCTTATAATTGTGATTAAGTTATAAGTTATAAGTTACAATAAACATCGACAATTCCCTTCCTCCCTGGCAAAAATACACAGCCGGGCCCCTTCCTCCCTGGCAAAAAACACAGACGGGCCCCCACCCTTGCCCCAAAAACTTTTACAATAAGATGGTAACCACAAAGTTACTTTTTTTGCTCAAGAGGGGGGGGGGGGGGCTGTTGAGTAAAAACATGATTATAGTTGTAGTGCTCACACTACCCCCCCCCCCCCCCCTCGAGCAACAAGAAAAAAAATGTTTAAATTTCCGCCCCCCCCCTCCTCCCCCACCTCTATTGGAAAACCCTGGATCCGCCACTGCGTGCTTTACTATTTTCACCATCTCTCATAATATCCTCTCTCATTCTACCTAGTAAACGTATCATTTAGTCCCCCGATCTTTCAACAGCCTCCATCTCTGTCTCGCATCATCTTTCTTCCTCTAATTTTGATCATCCATTTTCACCCGCTTTTTCATGCAAAATGTTTTCTTCATTCTTTCTCAATCTTTCTTCTACTCTTTTCACTATCTCTCATATCCGAAATAATCCATAATGGCAAACGATGATAGTAGGATTTACATCATAACACAAAGGATAAATTAACGATGTACATGAACTTTTCTCTCAATTTCCAAATCGATATTTTCTCGGCGTCATGATAAACATACGATACGTCCAAACACATTGCTTCCTGTCCTATAATTATTGACGTGAAACTTGCAACAGAAAATGTGCCCAAACCCAAGATTCTTTTAGGCACTATACGCGATCAGTATTTAATCAGTTAAATAATTTCCAAATAGTAAATACCATTAAGGGGACCTTTAGAATTGGTTAATAAAAGGTGTATTGTTTCTCTAATCTCCCGGCCAGCGCCCTCGTCATCGGGCTCTTTGAAATAAGGGGACCTTTAGAATTTGTTCATAAAAGATTTCTTGAAGTCCGGTTTCTTTCAGGCTCAGCTCACATTTTGATGTGTAAGGGGTTCTCTCTCTCTCTCTCTCTCTTAAAACTCTTCAGATGGACAGTATTGTTCTCATTCCAATACAATTTACATATACTCAAGTCATAATTGTCCTGTTATTATTCTTTTTTTTTATCTTTCTATCTTCTCTTTCTATCTCTCATGTTATTCTTTGTTTTATTTCTCTTTCTATCTGCATCATAACGTAAGGAAATGTAGCTAGATTATTTGGCGGCCGCCAGATAATTCTATCTTTCCATATGTTATGTTGCTTTACTTCTATCGTCTTCTCTTTCTAGTGGTTGAGTGCAAATGAGGTATTGCCTCCCCCTCCCCGCCAACATAAAAGAGAAAGAGAGAAGGAAAATTAGGGAAAGGGAAATAAAGAAGAGAGGAAGAAAAAAAGAAAGGGGGAAGAAGGAGATCCTCTATTGAACTATTTTGTATACAACTCGTAAAAAAGTGTTGACCTGTTTCGTTTTGTTTGTTTTAAAATTAATCAACTTCATTTGTAAACACTTGCATTGGTGGATCCAGCGGGAGGGGGTGGGGGGGGGGGTTAATATGATGTACATTTTGTTCCTATGATAACGGGAGACGGTCAATCCCATGAATACAAGAAAAAGGGCGGATGGGGAGGCAATAACAAATACCAAATAAATAGCAACAAACGAACAACCAATAAATAAATGAATCAGAAAATAAAACGAAATCGGTGAGATGGCCTCGGACCTCTAATTATCACCTTATTAATCAATCAATAATGATACCCCCTTCTATCTTTCACTATATATCACCGATTGCGCTCTTATCCCTCCTTTTCTAATATTCCTCTCTTCCTTCATTCCTTCCTTTCCTTTTTTATTTGTCCTTTATAATTTTCTATTATCTTTTGTTGTCTTCTACTATTTCTCCCCGTCTATCTCTCTCTCTATAGTTATTTAGGATCTCTTAAGTCTTATGGGGGGGGTGGGCCGTCTTGGCCTCCTGAATTCATTTTAATGTTCGTTTCTTTTTAGGCACCTTTTTCCAGTTTCGAAATTATGGACCCTATTTCATTTTCGGAATTGAACCCTATTGCATTTTTCGGAGATACGAACCTTCGGACAACCACCCTCCTCTCCCCCCCCCCCCCCCCCAACCAGGAACGATAACCCCGTGGGCTATAACGCCCCCCCCCCCCCTCCATTGAAGGGGAAGTCCACACTGATGATAATTTGCATTTTTTTTCGGGGGGGGGGGGGGGGGGGTGAAAATCAAAGGGGGTAATTTTCCGAGGGGGAGGGGATAATTGCCTTGGCCGGGGGTGTTCATCCTATAACCCTTTTATTTATATCAAGTCTCCTCTTCCTCGCATGTAGATTTCCTCTCCCACGAATCCTTTATTCTTATCCAGTTTCTGATTCTTTCCATCTATTTCCTCGTATACTTTATTCCTTTACAGTCGCCTCTTCGTTCCATATGTTTCCTATCTCTGACTCTGATATCATGTATTTCCCTTCCCTTTTATCCTTTATTCTTTGATTGGTCATCTAAAGACATCACCCTTCTTGGATGTTTACAAGTCCCATCAGATATTGATTGATTAACAAGTAAATGACATGAGGTCACTGTTCTCCACACCTCTGTAACCCCGTCTTTCTACTTCCCTCTCTGCCCTCTCCCTCCTCCACGTGATTACATTTCCCAGACATGTTTTGACAGTTCTTATCTAAGAAATATGACACGCCCCAGCCAGCTGAAACTGAAAGGGCTTGTATAGTCTACCAATTCAGACGTCATACCATAAATGACAACTGAAAACAAGCAAATATTGGCTTTAAAAAATAAACTTGCAAATTATTATTTAGCCCATGAGAAGAGCTAACTTGTCATCTGAAAATCACCATTTAGAGATAGAACGAGATTGTACGAATCGTTGTTGTAGAGGTTTTAAAAATGAAATTCCTGTGTCCGAAACTAGACTTTTAGCTTTTATACCATCGATGGTTCAAACAACGTAGGGAATTCATCTTTCGGATAACTTTCATATGATTTTCGGATTTATAGTTAAACCTGAATATTCTAAAAGTGTGATCACGTCATAGAATCAGGTAAGTATGCATTAATTTATAAATCTGTAGCTTAAAAAAACTGAAGCTGCTTGTTTATGCTTAGTTGGGTCGTTTGTATTTTCAAACCAGAATGAGCAAAGCGGTATGGGAATATTTTATAAACAACTCATGTCCTATGTAATTATCAAACTAGCGTGCCTCGCGTTCGCGTATCGATGAATGAATTGACATTGCTTTGTTTCATTGTTTTTGGTTACCAGGTTACACGCTGGAGTAGTTTTAGTTTATCAGACCATTATAATGTTCAATGAATTTGTGGCTGCTTTTACCTCTTGAATTAAAGGCTCTTCGTTATTCAAATATTCAACACTTATTCTGAAATAATGATGGTATTGTGAAATCCTACCCAAACTCGTTATTTCTCATTATCAAAGAACATTTTTTCTGCTAATTACAAACAATACCTGGTTGGCTAAGCCTACTTAGATGTACGCGCTACCTTTCCCTTTCTAGTCTGGTGAACAACCATCATGTGCAGTACGTGCGAACTTGTGAAATCAAGTCAGTCAATCGGCAATTTCCATTCATTACAGATCAAAAAATAGAAACCCCTGTACATGTCTCTCTCACATTAACACACACATTTTTATTTATGTTTTGAGGATAGGACTCAACATACAAGAATCTCGTGTTCTACGAGACTGCGGACTCCCGACGGTGGTACATTACCGCGTGACATTATTGTAGGTGGGAGTACTGCGTTAACCAGTTGAGTGGCGGTACTCAATAAATTACCGTGGTAATTTGCTCACGCGCGGTACACGGCGGTACGGTGTCTACTTTATTTCGAGCAATAATGTACTTCGAGCTGTATTTCATCAAATATACAGGGTTAAGGGTTGTTACAAAATGACAATAAAAGATGTCCTTCGACATGAGCGTCATATTTTATTTCGTCAAAGATACAGGGTTACGGTTAGACTTGAAAATAGGTTTTAGGTCCAGGCTCAGTCTCAGGTTTGGATATGGGTCAGTGTTGCGTATTAAACCAAGAGAAATCGTCACAGAAGGATCGTACAACCCTATTTGTAGGTTTATTTGCACTTTTTGTTGTTTGTTATAGGGCTTAGAGACTTCGGTGGCTAGCGCTTTATAAGCAACGTTTGTATTATTATTATTGTTACAAAAACTCTACATACCGGTACAGACACCTCTGTGAGTACATCGTGGGTAAGCTGTAGGCAGATCCTAGCCATGGCAATGATGGCTTCCAGGACACCACAGTCCGCACCATGACGCAGATGGTAGAGGGCAGCCTCCATGTTACGGCTGTTGTCGTCGGGAGCGAAGCGGCCCATCTCGTGGTACTTAGCCATGTCCAGATGAATCTGAGAAGGAGAAGTTCACCAAATAATAATATTCCGCTTTTATATAGCGCTTAATACATCTACGATGTCTCTAAGCGCTTTACAGATACCCGGTCATTGGATTCAATACTTGCACGCACACAATGTGTGCACAATCTCCACTCCCTGTGGAGCATTCCAGCCAGGCGTTGCTTGACGCTCAAATAATATGTCAAGTTATTACACACTTATTGGTTACATACATATAATCCCATTTTATGTGTCCCCCCTACTCCTGAATCAAATCACATCATATGATACCCTCCTTACATTACACATTCTTTCACTTTCTTTATCAAAATTTCAACAAAGATCTATCACGCTTTTTCTGTTCAGGTTTCTACCGAACTTTCACCATGAGACTCTAGCCCTTCAGTTTCAGGCTTACAGTACCTGAATTCATCATCAATCTCTCTCAGTCTATCTCTCCATATTATCTGTATTTGTATGTGCCTGCCCATTATATCTCTTTCCTCAATCAAGAAGCTAGATTTCTGCACAGTAAATATGAGATGGGGTGGGTGTGAGGGCGATAGTCCCCCCTTGAGCTTGAAAGAGCCACCGTTAAATACACTTTGTCTCGATGGGTCATACAACAGAATAGCTCGACTTCAAATTTAGACTTCCGGGCAGCGTTTCACGAAACTGTCGTAAGTACACGTTTGTCGACAACCCATTAAATCGCATGTTTTAAATTAAACACACGCTTCAATGGGATGTCGGTGAAGTTGTTCTTATGACGGTTTGGTGAAAGGATGCCAAGACTTTTCCATTTTCACCCCACTCTCCTGTTTCCATGATTAATAACCAGAAAAAATGTTTTAAAGGCAGTCTGTACTAGTTTGGCCAGAAGGGATTAGACCACCCAGTGAAGTCACTGACAGATGGCTATCTCATCATCTCAACTCCCAATTAACATAAGAAAATGAGGATCATGGGGGACCAACAGGCACCGATTGGGGAAGTTTTCTATATAGAGGGAGCAGGTAGCTACAAGTAGGACAGTGTGGCTTTAAGCTTTGAAAGAACCACCGTTAAAATACACTTTGTCTCAATGGGCCATAATGCATTAAACATTATACAACAGAATAGCTTGACTTCAAATTTAGACTTCGGGGCAGCGTTTCACAAAACTGTCATAAGTACAAGTTCATCGCAAATCGCATGTATTAAATTTAACACGAGCTACAATGGGACGTCAGTGAAACGATGCCCAGACTTTTCCATTTTCACACCACTCTCCCGTTTCCCATAATTAAGAACAACAAAAAATGTTAAAAAAAAGAAAATGTTGTTACCTGTCCTAAGGTAGAGCCTCCAGTACTGGTCACCAGCATAGTCTTTCGCAGCTGGACCTCCAGGTTCACACAGGATGGTCTGTGGTTCACATTTCTTTCCAGAAATTTTGCCCTTTTTTCATCATCCTATCAAAACAAACGTCAGAATTGCATGAATGTGACAGGGTAACGACACAGAGTTTATCAAACATATTTTTGATGATGTTATTCATAATGTACATTTTTCTAAAGGAATTTTGTAAATATTATGAGGGTATCACATTTGATTAATGGTGTCATAGAAGGTGGTACTATAAGAATAAAAATACATGGGTATTAGAATCCTGTTTAAAAGGTTTTGCTATACAGGTTTCAACTGTTACAGGAAAGTCTCACAGATAAAATAAACTTTTTTGACTGTGAAACTATGAAAATTCAATCTATGGAATTACTACCAATCAGATGAACCTCTTCAAGGAGGTAACAACTGTTCCACAGAATGAATGAAAACTAATGAATTAGTTTGAGGTATGCTTTCTAAAGTAAATGATATATGGAACAGAAATTTTTTGTTCAGCAGCACAAGAAGAGATAGTAAAATACGAATCTTAATCCAGCCTTCTTGTTAACAGCAAGTCTTCCAGGCGATGTTGTGGAGAGTACCACTATCAATCGTTTCAAATCTGGACTTGAGAAATGGTGGAAAGATGCCTCAGAGAAATGGTGAAAAGATGCCCCAGATAAATATGACAACCCCAACCAAAGAAAAACATGGATAGGAACAACAGTATAAAGACTGAATAATCCTGGATCAAGTGAGTTACAAGTAAGTTATTACTGGACTGCCAAGGGCGTTCAAACTTACGTGAGACAGCGTTTCGCTCTCGCTCTCCGAGTCTATCCTAAAACGTGCCGTCCTTCTTTGGAACTGATTGTGCATGTTAGGAGGTGGAGACATCGACATGGCAACGTCGTCAGGTGATGAAGGGAGCTCCTGGAAGGAAATGCGCCTGGGAGGCGATTCGGCAAGCGGGGACAGCACCACGCTGGATCCCGTTGACATCTGCGAGTTGGACCGCTCGAAAACAACGAACTGGGTCATGTCGAGCGGGGAGATGGATGGCCTTGCGCGAGGTTTGAAGACGCGGTTCTCGGTACCTCGGCAGATGGTCCCAGAATTTTTCTGGGGAAAAGAAGCAAGACAACAGGATAGAATGGTCAAGCATTAAAGTGTACCAATCACAAAAAAACTAGATGGAATTCGACTGCGCGCAGTCGAAAATGATGCCTCCGTCATAGAGCAATTTTACCAACCAAAACAGAAGAAATTTTTCAAATTCAAGTTCATTTGTAATCCATTAACAGGTTCTCAAAATATCGTGATTACAAGCTATTTTTGCATACATAATGAGCCATGACCTTTGACCTCATGACCCAAGAATCTACTCAGTTCATTGGCTCTGCAAGATACATACATGATCTAAGTTTGGCAGGAATCCATCAATCTGTTCTAATGATAATGCGATCACAAGCCATTTTTGCATACATAATGAGCCGCGTGACCTTTGACCTCATGACCCAAAAATCTAATCAGTTCATCGGCTCTGCAAGTAACATACATGACCAAAGTTTGGCAGGAATCCATCAATCTGTTTTCGAGATAACGTGATCACGAGCTGTTTTTGCATATATAATGAGCCCTGTGACCTTTGACCTTTGACCTCGTGACCCCAAACTCTAATCAGTTCATTGGCTCTGCAAGATAAATACATGACCAAAGTTTGGCAGGAATCCATCAATCTGTTCTTCAGATAACGCGATCACGAGCCGTTTATGCATACATAATGAGCCCTGTGACCTTTGACCTTTGACCTCGTGACCCCAAAATCTAATCAGTTCATCGGCTCTGCAAGATAAATACATGACTTAAGTTTGGCAGGAATCCATCAATCGGTTCTTCAGATAACGCGATCACGAGCTGTTTTTGCATACATAATGAGCCCTGTGACCTTTGACCTCGTGACCCCAAAATCTAATCAGTTCATTGGCTCTGCAAGATACATACATGACCAAAGTTTGGCAGGAATCCATCAATCGGTTCTTCAGATAACGCGATCACGAGAACGGGACGTACGGACGTACGTACGTACGGACGGACGGACGTACGGACGGACGGACGTACGGACGGACGGACGGACGTACGGACGGACGGACAACCCGAAAACATAATGCCTCCGGCTACTTCGTAACGGAGGCATAAAAATGTTGTATTGTACGTTAGTAGTTCCATGTCGTTGTACTATATTTGAAGTATGAACTTCAAAATATTACTTCTGTAAAGAGATTTTGCAAGTTTACTAATAAATACACTCTCTTAACTCTATATTCACTTTTACTCCTTATCCATTAAACCCATAGAAAGCCTGCTGTTAATCAGACAGGCGATTGGCTTGTAAAAGTCATGGGCTCATTACTGACCTAAAGGTATATGATTATGATTGCAATATGAGCTAAATCCAGGATTTTGTTAAGAATCTGAGGCAAAGATACCCAATACTTTAAGCATGCTATCATTCATAAAAACACATGCATCCATTCAATCTCACCTGCAGTTTCACATATTTCTCGTGTTCAGTGAACTCAGAGCAGTGGAGGTCAAACTGGGTCAGCTCCAGGTGGTCACAGATCTCATTGCAGGCATGGGTAGCGAAGAAGAGCGCCATCCCACGCATGCCAAGGTTACCCTCGTTGTACTCCGTACCGGTAGAGGTGTGGATTTGAGGATCGGTGTAAAGATCGCCAACACCTGGGGAAAGTCGTGATAAATTTTTGATGTGTGGTTTTAGATATCACACACAATAGGCCATTACAAATTGCAAACTGCATATATTAAGTGTTGCTAGGTAGGTCAAGGCATAATGTTTGTCCTTCCTGGCAACAATTAATGTATGCTGTTCGAATTTTGTCTCCTGAAATACTATTATATTCTTATCAGGTGAATGAAATAATTTGTATTGAGGCACTTCACAAACACTTATGCATTACATTTGGTTACATTACGAAAATGGCTTATCATCTCTTGAACACCCAGGCATTCATACCTCAGTCACACCATCGAGACTGACACCAGACCAACAACAACACACATGACCTCTACTCACCAAACATCTGTGGACGGTGTCACTGACATATAGATCGTATACTTTAACACAATGTGAACACTCTTCTATCTTTCAACTGAATACATTACTTATAATGAATCCTGAATAAAATGAACTTTTTTTTCTTCACCCTAAGAAAATTGTAACTTTCTGATCTTCAATCTCAATCAGTTTTTGCTCAAACTTTCATTAACCTGTTTCTCTTATTTTTCTGCTTCTATCAAAACCAACTTGATATCAGGGTGGACTTCCCCTTTATATAAGGCCTAAATCTGTAAAACAAATAAATACACGGACTGTGTCTATACAGACGCTTACCTTGGATGTCTACAACGATGAGCTTGTGACCGGACCTCTCAAATGTGAAATGGCTGAATGCCTGAAAGGAAATAAAAACAGGAAGAACATTCTTCAAAAGCTGCGGCACTTTTCTCACCATGGACTTTGATTACTGTATGTCTGCTTGTGTTGATGGTAGGGATTAAGTAGTTTAATCCATTGAGAAATGAATTGTCTCATTCCTGGAACATAGGCTTTATTACTGAATCCACCTGGTTCCTTTAGGCAACAAGTTAAACGAGGAAATGTCTTCAGACTTCCTGGTTCATCTATTCAAAAGACATTATTTTCCAACAAATATGAATTATGTAATGGCTGAAAAAAAGAGAACTTCAGACATAGATTATGTATAAGAAGAGCTTTGGTAATATAAGTGAGAGAATATTCTGCAACTTTTAAGGTGCATTCTAATCTTTGAAGGGACATTTGTTAACTATGGACTTTCAATTCCAGAGACAGGTAATAATATACTATTACTATAGGTTAACGGATAAGGAGTAAGAAGAAAATTAGGGACAACATAAACCTTGCTTGAAAGTTCCCAAGTCTGACTTTGTTTTCGTGCACACTGCATTCTATGTGAGTGTGTATGCGTGCAATAACTAGTCTACTGAACAAGATGTTTTACTATTCACTGGGAGTGTATTCAAATTGCAATATCTCTTGGTGGAAGTAATATTTGAAGCTTTTATTTTGAATACAGTAACGCTTTACATCAAGAGCAAAACATGTTTTGGTGATTGGTACTTAGGTACTTTGTACTTGGGTACCATTTGCAGGCCAAAATATGAAAATGTTAAATTCCAACGGCATTTGTAAGACAATACTAATTTAGACCTTCCCTCAAAACTAAAGGATCTGACAAATGGCCTTTAGTGGGAAAATAATGACCATTAGCTGTCAAATTCGTTGTCAGCTGCAAAAGAGACATAGTATCTTTAAACTACACCTACATGGTACCCGAATTAGGATCACTGTTTATACTTGATGTAATTGCTTGAAACCATAGTTACCTGTGGTGTTTTTCGGAGTGCTTCGTCCCTGACGAATCCAGAGTTTGAGTTGTACTTGATGTATTTCCCCTCGATGTAGCTTTCCAAATGGAAGAGAGGCTTGCCAGGACGATCCATGAACTCCAGGACAGCCATCTGAAAGATATCCACCTAAAGAAGCACCAAAGCAAAATAAGTTTTGCAACAAATCTTATTATAAAAGAAACATTATTTTTGTTCATGTTGAATACACATTTCTTAAAGGCATCATTTAACAATGCTAAATCTGAGATGCATGGCCCTACGTATTATCAGTGTCTGTCATATGGTGTAATATTGAAGCCCCCCAAAAAATTGCGCTTCAAAATGAAGTGCCTCAAAAAAGTAAAAATCTTTGAGTGACCAGTTTTACCATACTCATTTTCCCCAATAGACTGTAGTGATATAAAAACAGTTACGAAATAAATATCTTGATAATCAGACAGGCGTTCGGCTTGTTAAAGTCACGGGATTCCTGACTGACCTAAAGATTTATAATTATGATTGCAGCATCAGCTAAATCCAGAATTTTTTCTTCAGAATCTAAGACAATGTTACAGTCACTTTAAACTAGAATAAGGTCTCACCTTCTTTGGAGGATTGTGGCGGTTAAACTCCTCTCCCCAGATCTTGGCGTCCATCTGAAGACGGACATCTTGAAAATAGACGTCTCTTTCCACCGTCTCCATGTAACGCTTAGCGACAAAGTTACCAGAGGCCTTCCACTGGTGGTGCTTGCTGAAGTTAGACTTCTTCTTCCTGAAACAGATGGAAGAAAGATGCAAAATTAATCATCTGAAGCAGGTACATTTACAGCACATTAGAAACATAGCAACTAATATAATCGTGATGTATTAATCTTTTCAAGATACTTTCATGATCCTTACTTCTTATAATTAGCGTTGATCAACGATTTGAATTTTGTTGTTGTTGTTTTGTTATCATGAACATAATGTAACCATTGCAAATCATGACTGTGAAGAGGGAATACATTCGATGAAATCCTTCAATCACCCGATACTATTAAAGTTATTGCTCTGCACGTACCCTTCACTACTGTGGATAATTCTCTAACTCTTGCCAACTAAACTTTGAGAATAAAAATCACAGAATCATATCTCTTTTAAATATATACACGACATACCAATAATTTGATCGCTTTCATATCATATTACAAGGCAGGGTATTCTACCGACAGTATTTTAGACTTATGTATACTGCCATCTGCTGCTCACATTGTCCTGATGTGTCTACAACCATGTCCCACAATGCATCACCAGGAACTAGAAAATGCTCTATGTACACCTTTACCGAAAGATGGTGCTATTTAAAATACATTACAGCAGTGTTTGTGATGCTGGTAAAATACCTTGCCTCTACATTTAAAAAAGAAATAGTAAGCTTTAAAAAAAATATATAACGGGGTGCATGAGCTGGAGAGAACTTACATTCTAAAACACTCTCTCATGGCTCCATGTGCAAAAGACTGGTGGGCAGAGAAAAGAAAATAGTTTTAAATTAGATTAGTTTTCTCAAAAAAGAGAAAATAACTCTATAACATATCACAATTTACATAACTGTTGATAAGTTTATATTTCAGATTAATTAAGTGCCTAGTAACATTTGTAGCAACTTACAGTCTGTTTCGTTCTGTTGTCCTTGTACGTTATATTTTCTTGTTTTCACAAATAAAACATGAAATATAAATGTAAAATAAAGTAATTGAGTATTTTCTCCCGAGACCAAGCTCTCCTGCAAGGGATCAAAATTATATTTTGAAAGAAAAACTACTTAAGACTACTTACGGGCCTTCTTGTAAGACCTAAGACACAGTATCCCAAGTCTGAATGAAAAAATGGACAATGATTAACTCTTTCATGTTAACATGAAGGGTATGAAGGGTCAAAGAATCGACTGACCTCTGAACCCATCTTGACCTGGACTTTATCCTGGACCCAGGTCTTCTCGATGGCATTGTAGCGATGTCTGACGGCCGTGTCTATGGGGAGATCCTCCAGGTGAAACTCCTTCCAGGGATCGTTCATCTTCCTCACGCGCTGGAAGGCCCACTTCCACTTCAGCTTGGCGCATGTAGGGCTTCTCTTCTTGGTCCTGGAATCAAGGTTTGGAGGGGAAGGAAGAGGAAAGGAAATCTCATTTCATTTATTGGTCCACAAGACATCCGACAACAAAAATTGTTCAGTTCACATACATGTCCAACAAAAAGCCCTTGCAAACTTGCACGGTGATGTCACAAGATGAATGAGATCTGGAGCATTTTTTGAGGGTGGAGCTTAGCAGGTCTGAGAAAATTATTTTCAAAAATATTTAAAAATCTATGAAATATTTTTAGATGTTTGAATAACAAAATATGTGTTGTATGCAGTCCTGCACATCAACAGGAATCAATTTATATTTGGATTGCACCCTACCTTTAAGAGAAAACTGATCAAAACAAAGGGAACAAAAGAAAATGAGAGATTTATGAGAATCTAGAACCTAGAAACCAGAAACATTATGAATTAAAATAAGGCTCACAACCTATACATTTTATTTCAAACCTGAAAAGCATAAATGTCGTATCAAGGCACCTTCCTGAAACTACAGTAGATGTGCACTTCCTGACAACAGGCCCAGGAAAAGTACATTGCTTGCAAAGTATCAAAAAACACAAAGGACAACTATAGGAAAGTTTAAACTCATATCTTAAAAAGCACAACATCTTTAATATATGCATTGATGAATGTTAACTGTTATCACAAGTTTAATAGCCCCTTGATAGTTGGGTATGTTCAAACTCTAGATATAATGATAAGTTACAATGTGATGATTATGGGACCATGGGTTGAGCCTGGTAACAATTGATGGGACATTATAATGCGCCTGCTGTGAATGGAATCACTCTTGTAACACTTACTTGTTGATATTCTCATTCTTAATCGGGGTACTGTGTGTCGCCGGCTCCTTGAGAAGGAAGTCGATCAGGGGCTCGATGAGCATCTCCTCATCCTCGTCGCTACTGTGATTATGATTTCCATTGTAGTTACTGTTGACCTGGTGGTCGTGGTCAAGGTCGGTGATCTCAAATTGGAGCTCCGCCATGGCGCGCTAGGGACTGGTGACCTGGGGCAAAGGGCGGGGACGGCTTAGGGAGGAAGGGGAACTTTAATTCTAAGGTGAGGAGGAGTAATGGTGGTCGGTTTGTTGGGAAGCTGGCGTTCGACGTATACATGAAGGAAGCTTCCAGGAACAGGGGTTATCAACAAGTCAGGGTCTGGTTTCAAACGGTAAAGAGGGGTCGACTATTTTGGATGTTGCTATACGATACAGTAAGGTTGTGCTTCGCTGAAGGGCAAATGAAGTGATGATTCAACTCCAACCAAAAATTGGAGTAAGACTTTTGCCGACTTTTTTTAAAGTGATCTTTCTGTCAAGTTGAGTTCCAGGGGAACATGATTTCTTGAGGGAAGTTTTGAATGAGTTCGGGATTTGCTAAAGATGATCGCAACAGATGGTGGGGATAGAGAGGCGACTTGCTTTCCCGTAAACAGGATATCTGGCTTCAGGCAGTGAACAGTCCAAGGATCTGTAGCAGGGTAGGAAGTGAGACAGGAAAATGAAAAGTATTAGATGCATGAGATTTGAGGGGTGCTTTTTGCAAACATGGGTTTATTCAAAAGAAACATAATTTCAACAAAACAAAATGCCAAGTGGCACATAATTGTTCATATAATCATGTATGTGATTGACAATGGAGAAACACACAAAGTATAATCAATCATCTATTTGATGAAAAAGTACATGATACATTATCTACAATCAATGAAAAAATAAGAATCTGCAGTGATTCTTTTCTTCTTTTAATGTCCTCTTGAATTGTCACAGAAGCTTGTCACTTATCATTATCAAATGTTAAAGAGAGATTATAAATTTGGTTACATTCCAAGAATTACCTATTGTAATCCAGAAGTTAATAATAATACAGAACGATAGGATATCCATGTATTGGAAACTAAATTAGCCTGGGACTGGGAGTAAGCCTAGGCATGTGAAGGTGTAAATTGATGCTTCCTAGTCAGGCAAACAAGTTAACTTGATTGACAATCATCACATACAACTCAGGTATGTTTGGTAGTAGTGAGCCATGGATATATATATATATATCAATTCTTCCATTGATATTATACCAAAAATGTCACTACAGTCAGCTCGTACTGTATTGTAACCGTTGTGAGTCATCATGACGACAATGTTTCACGTTTTTATTAGGAAGTAAAATATACTTATAGAATACATTTTTTAGCACAATTGATGATAAGCTTGACAAAAGGCACAAGATGAAAACTGTCAATGACTGTCGAGGTAAAAAGAAACACAAGCAGGCTGCACACAAGACAAAACAACTCAGGAATTGATATCATAAACACATTTCTAAAGTCTTCCAATCTGCTAAAGTCACATACTGTAGGCATACGTGACAATGTTCATGTTCAACAAATCAATAATTCTCTTTGCCATTAAACATGATAATATTATTTGTTCGCAGCCAGAAGGGTGTTAACTCTGTAGTAAAGTATGTGAGTTAATGTCCTTCTGGCTCTGAATAGAAGATATAAAAATAGGATTATGAGTGAAAGCGAGAGACTATCAATTCGCTGCCTGAACAATGCAGGCCGGCTCATTTACTGTAATTAATGCCAACCCAAGCAACTTTTCTTTCACATCAGTATCAAGCTGAAACATGAAAAAAATTAATCAGCACAACTAGATGAGCATGTATGTAATTAAGTGCAATAAATACCATTAAAAAAAACGTCTATAAAAAAATTAAAATGATACATACATGTACTTTTATAGCACATTCCTTTGAGCAATGTTGAACAGTCATGCACAAGTTCATTCAACGTTGTAGTTCATTGTATCATAACAGCGCTTACCAGTATATATCGAGGCACTTAATTGCAAACGTGTTGACAATATCAGCCATTTAAGAAATCGACCCCAAACATAACCTTTGCTCTTATCCGCACAAGGCAAAGTGGAACACGTCACATCTATCACAAACAGTTTAAAGTCCACTTATCTTCCAGATTTTCATGATAAAATCAGGGATGGATGTTTGTACATTGTTAAATTTCTTAACCTTATATGCATGTAAATTGGCAAATATGGTGGTAAAAAAGTGTGGATTCATAACTTTCTTGATATGACATTAAATTGACACTATATATAGTATCTCAAAAAGTCTGTATAATTCATGTAGTTGGATGAGATTTCTTTAAATATCTTATTTACATGAACAGTGTTTGCGTAATTGATGACGGGGAGGGGGGATCCTGTGATAAATATAGAGTAGGCCAATTATGTTTTATGCGACATGTATCTCTTTTAAAGTCCTCTATGAGAATTCCTAGCAATATGTAAAACAAGATGCCTTGAAAGGACATTACACATGTACTTCATGATGTACATTTACAGTACACATAGTCCATGACAGACAGCGTACAACACATTTATACATATTGTACATTCATGCAGCAAAATTGGCAATCAATGAACAACATCCATGGGACTCTGTAGTACAGCGTCATCCCTGATACCATGGACCCAATACACTACATAGAGGTGTACACTGACTTGTGAATGTGTGTGCCCTCTTGTCCCTATCTGGGTCAGTCTAGGTCACATGACCCCATACAGAGTGTGTGACGTGATATGGAACCAATCTGTAGCCAATCAGGGCTGCACGTGGCACATCAGTCAATGTCAGTACAGTTTGCCTTCCTTTCTCCCATCGCCTTATACAAATAGGCATTTAACTTCTAATTCTCCTTGAATGATGCCCAAACATGACATGAAAATATGACTTTGTATGAAAACAAATCTGTTTGAGGTGCTTTCAGGAGGTAAAGTCTGCAACATGTAACCAGTATGTGCAAATGCAAAGAACACTTGATCCTATTTATCAACATACACTTATGTCAAGAGAATCTTTGAACTGGTTAAGAAATTAATGAAAAGAAATATTAAGGTCAGAATCATGTTGGTGGAAGAAAAATTATATTAGTAGACGCTCACTCAAACTCAAAAGATATATACATGTATGAAAAGTGTATTTTTGCACATCCCTCAGATTCAAATATTATCTAGCAACAAAAACAAAAACAAACATATGGTGCGTCCCAGAAAATTATTGATGTTTTATCATAACTTATTCACAATTATAATTAACAAATGACACATATTTGTGAGGCTTGGATCCTCCTCTTTCATTTGATGCAACTCATGTAATCACGCAGGAGTGATTAAAAACAATTTGAAGAAAGTGTACAAAAAAGTCATTTAGCGAACGGTATCTAAATTTCAAAGAGAAAATCACATTTCTAGGAAGTTCATTTTCTGCCCTTTCATAACATAAAGACACCTCAATCAGGAAAAATGAGCCCGGAATAACAAAGGTCTGTTTGTTTAAAATAAAGCTTGCATTTTCTAATATTATTAAACAAATTCATTTTCAATGGCTGCCTGCCATAGCAACAAACCAAGTTGACAAAAGACTTACATGTAACTCCGTTTTTGTTGACAATCAGCATGCATGTAATCTTTCCTCTTCTTTGATAAATGAATTAATGAAGAAATAAATAATACAATAATAAATTTAAAAAACAGTGCAGAGAGATTTCACTCTGGCTACAAAGTGGCTCCAGAATTAGGAAAAAAATTGCTCAGAAGGCTTGTATTTTAGAAGAGAATAAAGAATTCCATGACTGAAACTAAAATGCATAAAGATTGAAACAGGAAAAAATTGTAACTTACATGTACAAATATACAGGGGTGTATACATGTATGATCCAGATTTTATGTTTTTCTTTTCAAAGCACGTACATGGACACCAATTAACTCACGCCCTATTGTGAAATGCAAATTGCATTTCCACTGTGGAATTTCATGATTCATTTTCAATAAAATCCCCTCTCAAAGGATCATTACCGCATTAAGTTATGAATATTTCACAACAGCCATGCATGACGAATGATTGTATGGCATCATACTGGTTCTTGTAGCAGAGAACCATATTCATGTATGCTTCTATAGAGCCTACAAAACTGACCGAGTGATAACAAAAAGAGCATTAAAAAACCTACAATAACATAATTGGAATTTGGTATTTTTTAGTGCATTTTGTTGTATAGCCTACAAATTGAGTGAGAACAAAAGGTGCATTCAAAAAATTTGAAAAAACCTAAAATGAAATAAATCTATATTGGATTGACTTTTATAAAAAGAAAATGATGTTTGATACTGTAAACATTGAAAATTACATACAAAGTTGTTCTGCCAATCACTTGGGTTTAAGGGGGCAACAATCTTTATCTACAGTACACATGTATGTGTGTTACATGTAGTACGTGATGTAAACAAGCTTTTTGAAATATGGCTATGACATAAATTTATGATGTGTTTAACTAACGTATCGAAAGTAAACATTAAACGGTGGTCCAAAGTACAAACTTGTTGTTGTGACCCAGCCAGCCAGCCAACGTCAGCTGTGCAATAATTGATTTATCTAGGGTATTCCCAGCTGGAAAATAAGAAAATTTAAAAATCTGTGTAAATACACAATTCACCTATGGAATATTGATCAGCTGGACGCTCTAAAATGAACTTGAAATACTGCCAAAATCAACATTAGCTACATGTATTGAGAAATGTAATGTATTAAGGGCTCTAAATCTGTGTTATTGGTAAAACCCATCTGGCTCTCTTGTGGAAAAATGATGTCATCCTGGATTTTGTCGTTAAAAGATTTTTATTATTTCACGTTTCCTAGAAAGTTGAGAGAGTACTGTATTAACAAATTAAGGTAAAAATGGAAGCAGAAAAGACATATGGATATCAAGGAATATAAGATACGTTTGATGAAATGACGAGTATAAACAAATAATTTAAATTTACCAATATACTGATTGATTTGTCCAAAAATATGTCACACTGATCTTTTTTTACCGTAGAATTCTACATAAAATATATCAAAAAAAATATTATAACACTTATTTTTTCATAAGTTTTACACTTATTTAAATTTGTTTTGTTCAGTGAGGAGAGTACTCCATAATATAATTATCAAATTTCCATATTTAAAAAAAAGGTACATGTATCTATAGAATTATTCTCATCACAGTACAATGTCGATTACTATTTTCCCATTCAACATTCATATTTCGCCCATTTTGCTGATTATTTTTGTTGATTTTTAGTGATAATTTATCTTAAATTCTAGAGCAAATCGACAATGGACACTTTCCAAGTACTTTCATGATCACATAAAAAGTTATTTGTAGCCTTAAAGGAATATGCCACATGATCTGAAAACACGTTACTCCCAGTAAGTGTTTATCCACTCTTCCAAAATCATAATACACAAATATGACAGTGTTTGTCCATCCAGGGTACAGAGTCTCTGATATCATAAACACATCACCCAAACACAATTCAATCAAAGAAGTCGTTCAATATCAGAGAAGCAATTACCACAGCAATGCTTAAATCATCTATATATTTACCTGATAATATTCAACCTTCACACTGGAAATCTGCAAGAAACATCCATGAATATTGTGGCAAAAATTGCAATATTACGACCAGCAACAAAGCATTCAACTCTAATGACGAATGTGGTACATGTATGAACCATATGGGGCAATGTTGTACTGCGTATGTACGGACGGTGCAACACCACGAGTTGTTGAATCGCTGTTAAACCCTCGCCAGCCGACCAAAACAATGTCTCTCACGCTGCAGTTTGAGTGCTGCTTGCAAAGGCTGGAAGGCTACCCTGGTAAACACATTGCCCACGCATTGAACTCAGCTATAGTCTCTGAGACACAACCCCCGTGTATTCTCGAATCATCGAGAGCCTGCGGTCTGTGGCTCTGTAGCTCTGTAGAGCAAACAAAGGGCATGGTACCTGTGCAAATGCCCTAGGCAGTATTGAAACAGGTTTAAATGGGATAGGATGGTTTGTATTATATAGAATATTCAATCAAATCTGGATGCGGTATTTCAATTCATGCATAGGATGTCTCGGCTATAAACCAAAATCGGTAAACATTCTTAGAAACTGAATAATATAGCCTGTACGAACAAGTACCACCAGGAGAATGTATGTGTAACCCGAACGAGATATCTTTATTCATACCAAAATCACCATAAATCCATTGAAGGAAAACAAATTAGTCTAGGGAGAGCTGGCATCATAACCATGATATACAACATATCATAAAATCAAAGCATACGCTTTCAATATAAATGCGAGTTATCTTTCAATTGAGTTAAAGTCTCTGAAAGCCCTCAAATTTATCATTATGATTATAATGATTGATATTAATATTAGAATTATTATCATTATGAATATCATTATTATTATTATGATATTATCATCATCATCATCTTTTTGTGATTGGTATCATTATTATTATTAACAATAATACAGCTATTATCATTAATATGTGAACCCTACTTCATTTTGGAATACACGGTATACAGTATAAACAAAGCATTATTTTACTGTTACATGTTATCATACCAGTTCCAAGAAAAACAGCAAGAATATTTGTATGCTGTGTACATGTACAGTTCAGTGTGGTTCTGCCAACATGATTGGTAATCAGTTAAGAAATAACTGTTTGGGGTTCAACTAAATGCCATGTTGAATTGCATGCCATCCTAAAGCACATCTACCATATCAAACATTGATGACATACAAAATGTCAGGAATGTCAGATGAGCTAGGTAACATTCAGCATTATACTAGTTTTACATTCATCACATTCAGTGACATACTGTAAATGTACATGGCTAAAAATAAAAGAGCAATTATCTATATAATCCCTTCAGGAATATGAGGGCTAATATTAAACAAGAAGGAACAAATATTACCGTTTTCAGTGAAAATTTTGCTGCTTATCACTTTACCAAATAGTGCAACACTGCAGACACAAAAATCAATATCAACTATCCTTTAAAAGGTATGAATGCTACAGACTACACAGGTTCCAGATTGAACTTGGTCATCCCACTCCGTCTGCAACGTCACATGACCTCGCTTGTGATTGGTCAGCGGGGCATGATCTGGTGTTGCTCTCCTGTGGTTTGTTGTGGCCAGGACTGGGGCATGCTTGCCATGATAAACACTGAGCGCACATGTGGAAGTAGGACGGGAGGGGAGTATATTCACAAGCACGTCTATATTTAGGAATGTTTTCATTTGCTGGTGATGAAAATATGGATTTGTCCCAGAAAATGTGAGGTGTTCAATTGAATGCAGACAGCAGCGACTGAGAGGGAAATAATTAATTGATGATTCAAAATGCATAGAGACAGGCAACTATGCCTTTGTGTTATGCGCTATAAACGTTTATCTTAACTTTGAGAACATTGTAATACTCAGGGTAATTTACTCATTGAAAATGAAATCAATCAACTTTTTAAGAGGGGAAAAACTAAGAAATAACATTTAAAGAGCTTCCATATTTCTGCACTTTCCTTGAAAAAAGACATACATGTAGGCTAACAGTTAAACACTGTATGACAAAATAAATAAAATTATCAATTTGTATAATACAATGACTTTTCCCTATGAAATGCGAAAACCCTAATAACATGTAATGGTATTACTGATCATACAAACAGCAGGAAAATGAAGGATATGAGCATAATAATCGCCAATGAAAAGTCGTACACACACCTAAAGAAATGGAATACTGATCATATCAATAAGCCCGTATATATTGCAGGAAAACCATTGATTTATCTGAACTACATTTACACTACTGGAAAAACCCATCAAAACTATCAGTGCTTGATAGTTCTGGGTTTTGGGTTAGTTGCTCTGCACTGAAGCCAAAAGAGGTACATGACAAAAACACCGGAATAATTCACTGGTGTTTTGAGAGCGAGCATTTACACTTCAAAAACTTCAAAACCACTTTTGACAACAACTTAAAACAACTTCAAGACAGAAGAATTACTAGTAAATGAACAGGTCAAGAATATATACATGTATCTCCCGAACATTAAAAAAAGAACCACTAAACTCTAAATACCTCACAAAGGCTAATCACGGCAAGACTTACTATTGAAATACCTCACAAAGACTGAACTGCTTTTCTTTGCCCCCTCTCTGGAAACTGACCTTTAGGTCCACCTCCAGCCATTGGGTCAAGCCTGTATAGACTTGACCTGAATAGACTTTAACCCTGATTGTGATGTCACAAACCTCAGGATGGCCAAGATTTTACAGACAACCACAAATGAAGGCCAATCACACCACCCAGATTACAACGACCTACTTACTTGTTTTTCTGAGAAACTGACCAATCACAATGACAATAGTGTTTGGTCAGACATGAACTGAAGTCTGAATGCCCTTAGACTTAGAGCAGACAATGTATACAGAGAACAGTGGAAGAGACTGGAAGAGAAGGAGGTCTAAAGCATGGGCATGAGAAGATCATTAAAGTGTCACATAAACAATTCAATTCGTATTCAAAACAACAAGCACCTTATAATTGATTTCCACAATTAATCCTCTTCACATATTCAAGGAGGCCTACACCTGTATTATGGTGAAATGACCTACTTACTTGTTTTTCTGAGAAACTGACCAATCACAATGCTGAGAGCCTAGTTAGGTCAGAAGTGAACTGAATGCCCTTAGGACAGACAATGTATACAAAGAACATTGGAAAAGACTGTAAGGGTAGGAGTCTAGGAGGTCCATCTTAAAAGCATGGGGGGGGGGTCATTTAAGTGTCACATTAACAAAAGGACAAGCACCTTATAATTGATTTTCACAAGAATCAAATTAATCCTCTTCACCCTTTCAAGAAGGTTATATATGACTGAGTTTTGGCCACTCCTCCAAGAATTGGACTACGCAACAGTGGAGAGTAGGGGGAGTGGGGGAAGGGCTTGACTACCAGGGGTCCAGTGCATATTTACCCTTTAATTGTTATACTCGGCCTCTCTATATTCAAAATCTCAAACAGGGGGCCCATGCATAACGACCCTGAAAATTTCAAATCAGACCCCCTCCCCCCCCCCCCCCCCCCCCCCCCCATATTGAGAAATTCAAACAGGGGGTGCATGCATAACGACAGCGACATTGTCAGTCTGGACACTGCAAAAGTAGAGCTATGTGAGAAAGTTCTGAGAGCAGTCTGTAGATGATCACTACTCTCACTTCAAAGCCAAATTTAATATTTCACAGCACTTTAGAGAAGAGGATGTTGGTCATGGATTACAGTTTACTCGAAAGATAATTAAACTAATCAAAAGAATGTAAACAATATACAGAGCAGACAACATGGAAAGGGGGCGTGGGTGGGTGCACTTGCACATCATTGTACGCAACAGCAGTAAAGCAGGCCTGGATTAAAAAAGCAATTTTCTCTCCTAAACAACAGTAGCATGGTATCCAATTGTGATTCTGAGAAAGACATCAAAGCTTACTCGGGTCATTGGCTTAGTGCTAGGACTCGACCGAGACATGACCTCATATGGATCATCTCAAGCATTAAATGTATTATACAGAACAAATTATACTCTACTTGAACTTGAAGAACGTTGTAATACAGAATCTAAATATTTTATGTTCAACTTCATGAACATGCACTTCTATTTCTGATACAAAAGTACACTATACAGCCTTCAATTCAAATAATTTTCAAATTTATACATGTAGTTTGAAGAAAAACTCAATGTTAGGTTGCTTCATTTCATAACTAATGATAAATATATTGAATTATTTAGCTCATTTCATGACCATTGGCCCAGTCAACAAACATACTTTACAGTTTACTACAATTTTACAAATGTACATGTATGTATTTCGTTAACTTATTCAAAATTTACAATTTTTGGGGCATAATTTGTCAAATGTTTACCATACTTATTCTTTGGTATTGAAATAAATTTTTCACAAATACACTCTCCAGTCAACACTCACAATCAACATACAAGTGTACACTGTAGGGACTAAAAATTCAATTACTCCACGTTCATACTTGTTTCCAAACATGGCTGGAATAGGGGGTTCCCACAAGCAGCCATATTAACGTACAAAACAATAGCAAACTTGGCACGAGACCATGAAAACAATGACTTTTTGTAGTCTGATGAACAGATTTTTATCGTTTGTCCTCTAATATGCTAATATGCTGCTTGTGGGAACCCTCTACAGATCGGTTCATTAACATATTCAAATTTTATGAATGCTTTTTAAACAAAGGATGTTCTCGACAACCCGAGAGCTTGTCCAAGGGTTGTCCGGCATAGCAACAAGTCATGTATGCAGACTGGATTCCAAGTATTGTAGTTCATTCATTAATAACGGTTTAATGGAATAACTCGTCACTAGGTCCCCAGGAAAGAAACATCCATAAATTTGATTACCGTACGTTAGAAAGCAGGGGGGTGTTTCATAAAGCTTTTGACTTACGACTATAACAAATCTGGTATCTATGACAAATCTGATTACGACTATCGTACCTTGTTATTGAAGTGAAAATACGTTTCATAAAACTAATAACAAAGTGATCGTTTAAAAAACGATCATTACGATTATGCGCGTGCGCATTAGCTCCATTGTGCTTTGCCGTCGTCTGCAATCACCGTGACAATGAACCCAACTTCGGTGCTTGAAATGTTTTTTTCATAGAAATCCCGTAAGTACATGTCATATTTATTCCATAATACGAAGAATTATATTCATAACTCGACATCTGTGTGCTTATTTATATTTAAATAATTTTCCAGCGGTTAAACAAAGATTGATTATGAGAGCTCGCATGCGAGTGTTTGTCAAATTTCATGCGCCAAAACCGAGAGCGGGAGCTGCCTGTAACGCCCGGGCTGGTGGCGGGCACTTTTGCATCAGTCCTACCGTCATCCGGTGCTGTTGTCTGGAGTGACTGAGCTGTCAGAGTTGACTGAGCTGGTTGAGCTTAGTGTCGGATTTAATAAATTTAGAACCGAAAATTACAGTTCTATTTTATCCTAATAATTGAAACAGCAACTCCTGCAGTAGACTGCAAGAACCCAAACAGTGTCTAGATCTAGACTAGAGTCTAGAGTAGACTTGTCTTTAGTTTTAGAGACGAGTCTAGTCTACTGTCTAGACAGGGGCGGATCCAGGAATTTCTTGCCGGGGGGGGCACACGGTGGGAAAGAGATTGGCCGGGGGGGGGGGGGGGGGGCACGCCCCTGTTTTTGAAGGGGGGTTAAGAGCACCTTTTTATTTTTTATTTTTTTGTCCCAAAAATTTGGTCGATTGCTATTTCGATCTGTTGGGGGGGGGGGGGGGGTATAGGCTTAAATTAATCCAAGGCCATGGCCGTGGATGCCCTTTTGATTGGCCTCAATGCCCCTCTCATTGGCCTTGAAGATTTGTTGTGCCCTTTCCAATTCTTTCTATTTGTGCTGTAATATAGGAATGTGCCCCACAGAAAAGTGGCCTTGCCCTAAAAATATTGAAATTTAAAGCCTGGCCGGGTAAGTCAGGTTTTTTGGGTCACCCATTACCACTATTTTTTTTATTTTTTTTTGGTTTGTTTGTTTGTTGGGGGGGGGGGGGGTTCCTCCAAAACACACACAAAAAAAAAATTGAGGGGGGGGGGGGGGGTTCAACCCCCCAACCCCTGCGTACGCGCCTGAGCACAATATCTGTTAATAAATATACCTTGGCCAGCTATATTTAGCATGACGTTATCTTGGACAAAAATATCAAAACATTTAAAATTAGTAAATAGTAATGCCCTGCCTCCTCCTTTAATAGAAAATAAAGGACGAGAAACTCCCCATTTTTGTTAGTTGGCCTAATAATGAAGGAGGTTTTTTGTGTGAAATCCAAATTAAAACACGTTAATTCTGCAAATGCTCATCAAACTTAAATGGTCATACTCAGTTTTCATTCTAAATATTAAATTCCCCCTCTCTTTTACAGGAAAATGTACATTGAGACTTGTCGCAGTACCAAATGCTTGCCTCCTCTGAGAATGTGCTTGAAACAAGAATGTCCTGGAGAAAACAGACCGTCACAAGAGAAGGTAAGCATATACAGTCAAACCTGCTTTTAATAGTGACCACCTGTCTTATAAAGACCACGTTTTTTGTCTCCCTTTAAAATGGTTCTCATTGAAACATGTACTAAAGGAACCTGTGGGGATGCAAAGGGGTGGCTATGCATCAAAATGTCTAGTAACAAGTTGCTGTAGTGTTCATTAAGTGTATTTTAACTTCCAACGTATCTCTTTTTAGAATTAACATTTGAAGTTAATGTAGAAAGGGGGGGTCAATAATATGAAAAGGAATGGCAAGCAATATTTAATAATGCTATTATATTTGCATTTTCTTTCATATTTTGTCAATATTTATTGAAGTGTTTATAATTCTGTTCCAGAAGGAGGGCTTCCTGTAGAAAGATCATGGGGTGCCTTGAGGTTCCGGCCTTGATTTTCTGCCCTTTACCTCAAAGCGATGGCCTCTTGGAGGAGCAAAGCACAATAGACTGGTAATTCATAATAAATATTACATGTTTTTTAACCAATCTGGGAAATAATTAGAGATAAATTCATAGGATTTGAGTCTGTCATGGCATTTTTAGTGAACCGACATTTGCCCCTGCAACGACTGCTCCAGGCTTTATTACGTCAAAGGTATAGGGTTCGGTCGAGGGCTGCAATTGGGATTGAGGTGGTTTAGGGTTAGGTTTTGGTCGAGTGTTGGGTCCAGGAATAATGTTAATTATTTCGTTTAATAGTGTAGGAAATTGACGTGAAGCTGTGGTCACTGGATGAAGTGTCATCCAACACAATTTTGCAGGTGCTGGTGAAGCTGCATGTATGTTGCTCATCATCTGTATTGTGATAGCAGCTTAAACATGATGAAGAGTGGAAGGGGAAATAGAATACAAGACTTCTTTCCATCATTTACAATAGCTTTAGTAAAGTAATAATACACTGACCTGCAGTTTGTGAAACATGTATTGTAGCACTGTATTACCAATTAAAAGAAGTAAGCGATTTTTACGACATTGGCAATTGTTTACTGGTTATGCTGTAACACAAAATTAATTCTTAACCTTAATCCTGGATCTATTGCAAAACATAAATGTATTTAAACATTCCGGACCCAAAGTTAGGTAACCCTAAATCCCTTTCTACATACCGGTAGTCCGGTACTGGTATTGTTCAAAGTTGATATTTTATTACACCTTTACTTCAAGTTCTAAAATTTCTGCAAAAACATACCCTGCTGTTCACTTAAATAATTATTATTTTACACTGCTTTCATGAACATGCCATAAAAGTGAACTCATTGTATGTCTCTGTACAAACAGGTGCCTGTACATGTAATGCAGAAGCTCATGATGATATGGTAGACAAGACAAGGACCTTGCTGTCTAAAGCTCAGAGACCAGATGACAGTGTCTGAAGTAAGTTGCCCAATAGAAGAGCATGAACTTTCAGTTGCAATTGTCAACCAACCCATCCATGCTTCCTGCAACCCATCCCACTTTCACAATATTCTGTAGACAACAGTAACCTACAATCAACATTTGGTTTAGTGATTAAGAAAGGCGACAGAAAACGATTTAATCTCCTTTTTCATACTCCTATATAGGAATTTGTTATTATTGATTTTTTAGAACTAAAATTGTTATTAATTAAATTATTTATTTTTTAATTATTTATTTATTTTATTATTATCATTATTTTTATTTTTTTTCTCTTTTTTTTTTTTTTTTTTGGGGGGGGGGGGGGGGGGGCAGTCAGCCCATCAATACAAGGCCTTATTATCGCATATGGCTATATCCTGGAGGTAGTCGCCCCAGAAGTGTGATAAATAACAAATATTTTTGTTAACCAAAAAATCATGACAAAAAAGCACGAAATATAGGAATGTACTCCTGTCGAGCAAACAGTATGTTAATGATATAATAATGATAATAGTGTTAACTTATAGAGCGCACACACCGTCCAGGGACACTCATGGCGCTAGCTCAGCAACAGTTCTCTTTAATACAAGTAAAGTAAATGTTTATTTGATAATAGAGTTATACCATCAGAAAATCGAAAACAATTTTGCAACATTATATAAAACTAATAGCCTTTTGAAGATTACTAGAAGAAGCAGAAAAACAAAAAGGAGAAGAAATACACTGATGATGTTAGCTTCACATCTTAAAGTGCTTGTACAATATTTGATTCTTGTTCTTTTTCTTCAACTAATCTTTTGTTCATGAACAGCCAGCTTGTCAGAATTGGTTACAAAGATGCAAGTGGACTTGTCTTCAGTAGTTAAAGAGCAGCAGTCAGCCGAAGGAGCATGCAACTCCAAAACAATGTGGATACTGGATACTTCTCTCAAGTTCATCTCTAATCAGACATGGCTCTTCAGGAATCAAGATGAGACAGTGGCGGTAGAGGAGTTTGTGACCCTCCTGACTGTGGACTACTTGCAATATACATGTACTAAATTAATGGATTGTAGAAATACCGCACAAAACTCAACCAGTCATGCTTGAACAAATCGTAACAAACACTTGTTGAAGCATTGATTTATGTAACTGGTATTAGCCTTAAGGTAGGGTTAAGCTTCTAAATTTGATAAGAAACTTTGTCCCAAAAGAACCTCAAGCTGCGATCCCCCCCCCCCTCTGCTATTCCGTTAACCCTTCGAGGAAGGGATCAAATGAATTAAAATCCAAACTTGATTAATAACGAATTGATCTGTTAAATATTGTCATCATTTCAGTATAGTTCTTTGTGTGGAGATCAGTGAATGGATATTTTCATGTACAATGCAAGTGAGGTGTCTATCTTCATTGGAATTCAGGATGTGAATTCCAATGAAGATGGCTTGTTTTCAAGGAGCGAACCAAGATGGATTGCTGTGAACTTAATGACATAGGGAATGTTTCCCTGCATTGTCGGATTGAGGTTTGGATGGCATGGATGTTGAATAATGTGAAATTAGTGCAAAGAATGGCAGAATATACTAAATTTGTACACCAGCCTATGGGAAATAACAAAATTGCTTTATTTGAACACTTTTGTACACAGGTCTATGGAAAAACATAGCAATAACAACACTTACCGCACCTCATGGAGCTGCGGTAACTGTTACCGTTGGTATGACCACTTACCGCTGCTTTTTTCAGCGGTAAAGTTTTATGAAACGGAAAGTTACCGCTGCTTACAAATTTACCGCTGAAACTGGAATTTACCGCTGAAAATGGGACTTACCGCTGCGGTAAATGCTTTATGAAACACCCCCCAGGTCTATCGACTGCAGAAACGAGCAGCATGGGATGTTTGTATAAAACGTCCACGGAAAAACAGCAAGTCCAGGATTTAAGCACCGGGAAAATAATATCCTGGGAAGCGAGTGATTTGGAACTGAAAAACAGGAAACTAGAAAAAGTGTTGAGAACTTGGCCAGGCTTAAAATCCAACTTCATGGGTGTACTTCAAAATATGTTCTCTACCTAGCATTTTCTAAGGTCGTATGAGGTACATTATAATGTCCATGGCCGCCTTTATGATTGAACAAAGAAGAAACATGTACTTAATACTTATGTACAAAATATTATAAATTTCTGTTTTCTCCTAAATGCCCTCTCCCTTGAGCACTACTTATTTTAATATGGATAACAAAACTTTCTGATCATTTGATTTATTTCAGGGGGGGGGGCATAATATGTGTTATGTGTTAATGTATTTGTATAGTCTACAGTATATTTTTGCCTATATAATCTTTCACACTTGCATACAAACTGCAATTAATCACTAATATGGTCAGCCATGACTCTGTACAAGGTCGTGACTAGGTCACACGAGGACACAAACCCCCTCACAGTCACAGATGACTAGTTTGTATCCTAGACCCTATAGTAAAGGTTACATCTACTTGTAAGATGTTGTGATGTGTTTTTTTATACAAGGAATTATTGTCAACCCTCTCCTTCCTGCCACTCTCTTTCCTTCTCTCTTTCCTTCTCTCCTTCCTGCCACTCTCTTTCCTTCTCTCCCTCCTTCCACTTTCCTAATTCCTAAGTCATAGCACGCAGTATTCATAAGCAGAACTCCTGTGTACAACTACAGTAGTTGGGACTTGGGGGGGGGGGGGGGGGGGGTTGCAATATTGTTAACATCTTTTACTTCTTCATCATGCTGTTTGATATGGTATACAGCTTTAAAGTTAGAATACACACTTTGAGATTTTTTATTAAGTTACTTTCAAATATTTCTGTTTTGTTTTTCCATGGCAAAAATAGACAAAACAAAACTTTTCATAATTTCATTTTTATATAAATCATCATCATACCTTTGTGCTGTATGGAATGGGAATTTTTTTCCATGGCATGTGTGCTAGCTCAACCTTGCATTACAAACAAGGACACAACTCAATATCTAATAACAGAAATACCAATTTAATGTACCATGTAGTGACATGAAATTAAAAAGAAACAAAAATCGCAATTTAATGATCGAGCCAGATGGTCAGGTCATTCCTAAAGGATCACAAGGTTCTTGAAAAATATATACCCTTGATTTCCAGGAAAGCTAAGTGGTACTGTACATGACCGTTTCTTACACTACATTTAGGCAGGTCTATTGTCTATAAGTTGACTTCTTGGTAATGTTCATTCATAGTAGAAAAGAGATCAGAATTAAACTTCAACAGGGAAGTTGAGAGTTGCTTGGTGGCCATATTTATCATAATACAACCGCAGCAATAATAATAACGGCAAATGAACAATAACCTCTATTTCTGATAAGTGTCTGATTGATAATTGCAAAACAGTTTATACAAAAATTGCTCCTGCGAGTATTGAAAAAGACAACCAATATATTAAAGAGGAAGAGAGTACAAAAAAGCATGAAAAGAAGGAAACTATTATTACAACAATTAAAACAAATTTCTTCTGATATGGTCTCAAATGATGAGTACATGATACAAAAACCCTCTGAACTCAGAATCAAATTCCATTCACGATCAGTCACAGAGCCAGCTCTGCTCTGTTTACAACACAAAATCAGAAAGTTCTAGTATCGGGCCCATCCCAAACAATCATACCAAAATAACCCAATCATGACGTCACATTAGTCAGACAACAGCCTCAATCAGCTCTTGTTGATCTCGTCAAAAGAAGCCCTAGATAACAAATGATTTCCCAAATATGGCAGTGGGTGGCGCTAGTGCATACGTGCAGTTCTGCAGATATATCAGCCACTCTTGTGTACATAAAAACCCAGCCTTGCAGTTCCATTGGACAAGGTCAGAGCTATATTGCAGTTCGTCATAATGGGGTCAGGACTTATATACGCACGAAAGAACAGCCAGTTTTGTTGTTGTTGTTACTTGTGTTTCAAGGGACAATGTATGAAACATGATTTGTGTGACTTGGGGAATGATTATATTGTGACTTATCAATGCAGAGTAAAATTACTATTCCGTGGGTCTTGAACTATCCCATGGTGGGAAAGAAACCTTCCATTTCCAAGTATTTTCAAATAAAACTTCTGATGACATATACTACGAGAAATAATAATTTCCTTGTCTACATAGTTTTTTAAACATTAAACTCATTTTTCAATGTGCATGAGACAACCCGCTTCAGTGGAAACACACTAGTATGAAATGTAAGTCGTTAATAGTAAACAAGTCTTGAATTCCAAGATATTAAACTGTCCTCAGTGTCCTACAAGTGTTTGGTTTCTAAATATTTAGAAGCTCAATCACTAGCCTTCTCTCTCTCTCTTTCTTCCCCTCTCTTCTTCCATTTCCTCTCCATCTCTTTCTTTCTACACACACACACACCCTCTGTCTTCAGCCTCTCCTCTATCCTCCTCTCTCTCTCTCTCTCTCTCTTTTTTTCAAAATGAACTTGAGACCCACTAGAGCAGCATATTGCTGGAATCATGCAGACCTGCCAACCTCTGGAGTTCAAAAACTGTATTCTTTAGTCCCAAAAGTTGTATTTTACTGACAAAAGTTGTATTCTTGAAAATAAACACGGATTGTTACGCGGATCAATGCCTCTTACAGTTTTCACCTACAGGAAGAATTTTTTTTATTGATCATTGGTTGAATATGCATGATTTCGTCATGACTGGTGTGTTCGATAAACCAATGAACATCCCCAAATTGCCGATGTGAGATGCTTGTAAGATACTTTACAGGACAGAATGGACATTTTGCCATTGAAAATGGCGGACGCACCCACAAAATATCAATTTAAAAATAATTTAAAAAAAATAAAAAAAAAAAAAAAAAAAAAAAAAAATCGTATTTTATTAAAGAAAATCGTACTGTCGTATTTGCTTCTAAAAATCGTACTAAATACGACTAAATCGTACTGGTTGGCAGGTCTGGGAATGCTGTAAGCGATACCGACCAAGTCACTGGCAACATATTCCCAACTCTATCATCATTCGATTATTGAACCCAACTTCCTCATCTGGACAAGTAGATTGCATTCCTTACACATCTCACTTCCAAGAGAATACTGCTAAAAAATGATTCAGTCATTCACAACGATAATCTGAATGGATACCATTTAACTTTTGAATATCTATAGGACTCCAGCTTGTTCATATTAAAGAACACTCATCGGCCGTGATTTATTCTTGTATTTTCATTTGTTTTGTGGCTTGAATGTAGCTGAATTATGGAAAGCATACTCTTTCCTTGTCTTTGCTATGCTACCAAACTCATTTACTTGCTAAATGTCTTTTTCCTTCTTTTGAGAATATCAAGAGACTAGAGCTATTATCATGTTTTTCTCATAGTTTTGAATGTCTTTGTATTTCACTAGGTACATGTAACGGTAGATCTACATAATATTCTACATAAATTCATTTGGAATTGGTAAAAGAGGGTGCACAACATTCCTAAAGTTTTTAAAAAAAATCAAATAATAAAGATAAAAGAGTCATCACCCATCAACTCCAAGGGGGAGGTGGGGGCGGCACAGTTTCAGAGTTGTGTACTGAAGGTTTGTCACGGACCAGTTTTGTCCCCCTACTACATCTGCCACTGTATACAAGGCATCTTTCTAGCTTTGGTTGAAGAATCACCCCATTCCCAGGCCCATTTTATTTCTGCTCAGTAAAAAAAGGGTCTCATCCGCACAGTGCAACCCATTCTGTCCGAGAGAGTTATCAATTATAGCAACTAATTCATGAAAGTGGGCACTTGGCCAGTACACACGGTTCAGTGTTCCATAGTTTAGTTGGATGTAAATGTCAAGGTGCCCAATTTCAAACGGATGACTGACCATTCTTTCCATCTCCCAATTACGATTGACTTCAAAGTCATTTATTTAATTACATGTCTAGGCCTACACGTACCTTTCCAACCTCCCTCCTGTGAATACGTCTCTTCATTTTTTCTCCTAACCAGATGGGATAGTCTTTATTCCAGACTCACATTGTATAGTCTGGGTGAAACGTTTACACACACTGTTGCCAATAAAGTTGGGCTAATGTTTTCTTACCTCTTTTTCGTGAAGTGATTCTATTCTCTCGAGATATACATGTAGTTGACATCTTCTTAGGACGTAATTCCGCAAAAGCACACATTATTGGAATGTATCATAGATCAATTGCCTATGTTACTAAAAAATAAATGGCTGAAGATATGTGTCCCTTTGTACTCTAGAATCGTATTACAGGGGTCGGGAATAATCTTGTATTGATACCTTAGTAGTAAGAATAAATAAGTCTCAAGTTCAATCAGGTACTCTTGAATGAATGCAAGGGCCAATGACCTCAGCAAAAAAAAATTGGTCCCATGTCTCGAATCTGATTCTCGCTTTAAGCCACACATGTGTACAGCAGCTAATATTAAAGATACATGCACATGTAATAATTTCTAAAAAGATCTTTTTAAATGGCTTGTGAATACCGTAATGTTACATTTTCAAAATTAAATGATGTCTTTACCTCAGATATTATTTGGTGCCATGTATGTACACAGTATTGTGCAGTGGTTTTGTAGTAAAACCTGTGAGAAAGTGTACCGGTATATTAAATTTTATGTCTTTGTTTAGAAAAATACTCCAAACAAGACAAGAAAATTGACACATGACTGGTAAGAAAGATATCATGTTTTAAAATCAAGACTACTATTTGAACGATTGTTGAAGATCTAGTTGATTTTGAGTCAAGTTTTTAATAGTAGGGTACCCTCCACGCGCCAGACTATTGGCACACTTGTGAACTAGCGCTGACATTTCTACCTCTTGATACTTTTACTTCTGACGTTTTAACCTGCAACATTTTAATCTCTGAATTTTGTTTTCCCTCAGACATTTTTTAAGCTAGCACTTAGTAGCAGGGTCCCCAGTCTATAATGGCAAGACCAAGGGTGCAGAGCTACCAAGTGTCACGCATTAGGCGTGACGTCGCGCATTTCGATGGTCTGAAAACGCTCTTACGCACGACGCGCGCTAGATTTCGAAAAAAGCTATACCTTATACGTGTATTATACCCTCGCCCGCGCACCAAGTCATGAAAATGTCACGCATTGCTGATCTTTGAACTTGGCGTCTCTGAGGGTGGGGTGCAAAGTTAGTACTGGTATTAAGTAAGAGTAAGATTAAGTAGGCCTAGTCTAAGTACCATTTCTATTAACACACCTGGGAAAGAGTTCCATATGGCCCACACCTGCACAAAAGTCAAAAGAGTCGCGACATTTTCTCAACATGATATTGCGGCACAAACGCAAATATTGACCTCTGACAAACTTTGCGAAAGTTTCATTCATGCCTACAACAAGTTCTGGTTTTACAGCAGTCTCACTAGGTCTAATTTTAGTTTCGTTTTACTATTCAACTTCAAAAGTTCGGGTTTAAAGGGATCCGGTAACTTTGTCTCAGATTCTGAAATAAAATTCTGGATTTAGCTCATGATGCAATGATAATTATAAACCTTTTGGTCAGTCAGGAACCCCATGACTTTTACAAGCCGATCGCCTGTCTGATTATCAAGATATTTATGATTGGAATTACAAATTTTGAAAACCGTTCGCCTGACGGTTTTCATAACACAACAGTATATTGGGGAAAACGAGTATGGTAAAACCGGTCACTCAAAGATTTTTGCTTTTTTGAGGCACTTCTTGATCATTTTGAAGCGGGATTTTTTTTAGGGCTTCAATATTACACCATATCACAGACACTGATAACACATAAAGCCGTGTATCTCAGATTTAACATTGTTAAACGATCCCTTTAAGTTAGGGATGTTACAAAAAAATTAAATCTCAGAATTCAAGCTCCTGCTTTATGCCATTCGACAGAGCTTGATAAGACCTTTTATTTGATGCCTCATTCATCATAATAGCCCCAGTAATAAGAAAGTTATGCCAATTTTAAACGCCCGGAAATCATGTATTTAATTGCTTTGTTTTCCTTTGTTTTTAAACCAAAAGTTGTGATCTCAAATGTGAACGAAAGATTCTATTTCATGACATAAAATTACCCCAAAATGTATGTAAATACACAAAAAACGCTAAACGGGCCGTCATTTTTGCATGACATTTTCACATTCCTCATCCAAAAAAACATATTTCTAATCGTTAGATTTTGCTGAAATTTCACCAAAAGCAAATTCACATGTTAACCAATCGGTCTAGATACTTTTTTTCAAATCCTGTAGGTAGGATCAGGGTACAGAATGGCACTAAACACGGCTCTTGTGAAACAGTGCAGCAAAACAAACCGCCGAAAACATAAATCATAAAAAGTTTAGTATGAAATGAAATTGAAAGATAACAATGTCATTCTTCTCATCCAATAGAAATCATGAAACAAAAATCTAATCAGCCCATCAAAAGATCACATTTACGTAGGCTATCCAAATTGGTCTCCAATAGTGCATAACAGCCCCATGGCAGAAACCTTCTTGGCGAAAGCACACACATTGTAACATACCTAGATCTATTTAAGTTAAGTTCACCATCTTTACAGAATCAATTGTCATAACTCATAGAGAACATGAGTGATTGGACTCACTAGACATTATAAACCTTGTAGCCGAAGCACACTTCAATATTTAGGCGTGTTTAGCGTT
This sequence comes from Strongylocentrotus droebachiensis, assembly GCA_035222895.1. Lineage (NCBI taxonomy): Eukaryota > Metazoa > Echinodermata > Echinoidea > Camarodonta > Strongylocentrotidae > Strongylocentrotus > Strongylocentrotus droebachiensis. Next base: position 6,350 of record JAVYIG010005408.1, on the reverse strand, counting down.
TTGACCCTAACCCAACGGACGCGGTACGTCACGGACAGATACAGATAGAGACTGACTGTCACGGAGCTGAGCTGAGAAGACCTCAAGTCAGTCAAGTCCCGAGAGACGAAAGACACAGTCAGGTGACAGTTGGGAATGGGATGAAATAGAAATAAAAACCGGGATTTCTGTTTCTTATTACTTACCACATCAATGCATTCAGTTTTCTTTACCACCATCTCAGCTCTGACAAATTAACAGAATGTAGACGGTACCCGCGGATTGCGTCTCGAATCTCGTGCAAACTTTCAATCATTTACACACTCAGCCAAAAGAGATGTAACAATAGACACCGACCGTCGAGCCGGTAGCGAGGTACTGTAGCTAGAGCCACGTATAGTTTGCCCGTGAACTGATTTACGACGACCACATGCAAGCTCACGGTGAAATGTTATTGTTTTCGTCCACTTGACCCGGAAGCTGAAAAACATGCGGTATCCGCTTTTGATTGGATGAACATGTCACATAGTTTGCATATTCGCTAAAACATCGTCGAAAAATCATGTTACTCAGTTAACCTTTGATGTAAAATATTCAGTAACATGCAGGAAGCGGCATTTTTGAAGTGCTGAAGTAGTTATTTCCATCCTGGCCTCCATAAAAATGTTTTTCTGTGTCTGATAATACGATATTACAAATAAATCTTATATTCCTCGCACAGTTTGCTGAAGGTAGCGTGGCCGAGTGGTCTAAGGCGCTGGTTTTAGGCACCAGTCATTTCGATGGCGTGGGTTCGAATCCCACCGCTGCCAATATTTCTTTGCCCATTTTCATGATAACGTGATTGGAGAGACAAATCTTGGTGAACAGTTACAATATTTTCTATTTCTGTAGAAAATGAATATTGAATATTTAAAAATATATACAACTCCTAGCAAATGACCCCTGACTCGCGAGTCGTATGAACATGATGAGAAGCATCTCCATGAATACATGTACGCTACAACTCGAAGAAGAAGAAGAAGAAGAAAGAGTATTTAAATGTATATTCATCATGATCATGTATATTATATAAAACGTATACTAAAACAGGGCCCTATATGAATGTCAATTATATGTTGTTCCTATGTTCATATGTTGAAGCAATATAAACAATTATTATCCTATATGGACACAATACAGAAATGAAATGAAATGAAATGAAACTCGAGTAGATTAATTGTCTGTCTTGTCTTCTGCAATAACTTCCTGTAAACAACTCGACAATGTGATTTTCATCTATCTCAAATTAATATATTATATAATAATAATAATAGTGGGTTCTTGTATAGCGCTCATGTCAATCAGATTTGACCCTCCTGGCGCTCCCGATTATTACCCTGGCTGCCATTAATACCCACGGCTGCCATACGGCGCTCTAGCATTTCAAGGAATACATTCCTATGATTCAGTTTACATAATTTATGCAATTAATTTTCTTTTTCTTAATTCGAAATCACAGTTTAAAATATTCAAAAAGTTTATAACAGTCAAAGGGAAATTGATAAAATAATTACTTTAAAAAAAAAAATATATATATATAAAATAATGATGATAATATATTAATGAATGAAATGTAGACCCCTGGCAAATGCCCCGTATGATTAAATAATTTGTATGTATTTGCACCAACGGGAGGGTGGGATGACCCTTCCAAAATATTCAAAGTTTACAAATAAAAATTCATTATGAATCCCAGTTTTTTTTCTTTCTCCCTTTTATTATTTGCATTCGATCCCCATCTCCCAAGGGTTATTCATTAATTGCGTGTAGGCCTATATTTTTCTTCACAGTTCATTTTAAATACAGTGACGTGTGGAATGTCCATATTTATATAATTCATTTATTATAAATATAATTTGTTAGGTCGTTTTTCATGATCGATGCAGCACCTCAACTCGTGCCCAAGTTGAAATTTGGATTAGCGCCATCTTTCGACGATAAATGAGATTATTCAGCATTGCATCGCAAGCCGAACTTATGACCCCAGATCAAAGTGCCACAAAGATGAGAAAGTTCCGCTATTCTGGCCCTTGTTACTGAGAGGACATGACATGATACGAATACTACTAAAAACTGGGGAAGATGGGCGGCTGGAAATCAAAGATTAAAGAGGGAAGATATTAAATTATACAAAATATGTTAGCCTACAAGGGCTAATTGTCTCAGTCTATATTCAGTTCAGTTCAGTTTATTTAAAAACACCAGACATAATATTATGACGAACACATGATTAAGATCCAAATGATTGGGACCCCAAAATGCTATGCTTGTGAGTGGGGCCCCTGGGATCATTTTCATAGCGATTTTTGTTTTAAGCCTCCGAAGGACTTATGGTTTGGAATGAAATGTCGCCATCATGCGACAAATTACGTTACATTACATTGTGGAGGAAGATTCTTTTGAGACACAAATTGGGGTAGCCTATCCATTATAATTATGAAATTACAAAATGATGATCAGACAGGGGCCCGGCACTTGTTGTTCTGTAACACTGTAACCCGACGATATTAAATTTCGAGCCCAGCCTTTATTTATTGAGTTTAACAAGACATTTTAATTGTGTACTTTAGACAAATAGTTTTTAAAGTAATAAAGTAGCCAGGAACATGAAGAGAGGGGGGGGGGAGGGGCGGACAGTCTGGTGGACAAAGAGAAGAGAGAGCGACAGAGAGACATGGTGAGGCAGAGAGAGACGTGCACACACAACCCATAGAGGGAGGTGGGGGGGGGGAATAAAGAATATTGAGGACGCAACTGGGTCGAACGGAAAATCTCAATTTCAAGAAGGAAATTGAACCCAGGGTCAATGTTAGATGAATGCAATTACAGAATAACCTCCCATTCACTTCATTCACTTTCGAGGAAAATGGGGTAAACACATAATTTGAACTACATTTGAGGTCGAGAGAGAGGTCGAGAGAGAGAGAGAATGAGAGAGAGGGAGGGGGGTTGTAATGAGATTTAATAAAAAGAGACAGGGGGAGAGAGGGGGCTCAATGAAAACAACATTTCTTTTATAACGCATGATTGTAACACTAGTAAATCATCAAGGGCACTTACTAACTATTATATTATATATATCCAGTGGCGTAGCGTGGATACGGGGGGGGGGGTGCACGGTACGTCTTACCAGGATCTCCCTGGTCTTACTACTATAGGTGCCTGGATGAAATTTGAGAGAGTGTGTGAGAGTTATGTCGCCAATTCTTTTACGAGGCCGCCATCCATTTCCAGCCTAACCGCTCACGATGGTGGTCTCCTGCGTTCCAAATTACCTCTCTAATTTATTGAAAATATTTCATATTTCTTATGTTATTGTATGCTTCGTACATGTTTATCGAATGATATAATTGTACATGATTTTTCATTTAATTACTTTTGTAAACATTGTATTCATTGTATTTGTTATTGTTCGAAATTTTGTACTTTGACTTTGAATTTGTATATTTTTGAACGCAGAAATAAAATCAATCAAACAATCAAACAAACATGACAAGTAATTATTATCTCTTTTTTTATAACAATGTTTGTTTTCCCTTTATTTATTTTTTATTTTTTCCGTTTACCTCTCCTTGTCTTATCTTGTCTCCTCTATTTTATTTATCATTTTTTGTTTGTTAGGGAGGGGGATGCTCTTCTGTGGTTTGGGGGCTTTGGGTCCCTTATAGTTAATCCATATTATGAATGTATGGCTAAACAAGGAATATTTAAGAAGAGTAATCAGGAAAGACACAGTTAAGAGAAAATTAATGAGAGAGAGAGAGAGAGAGAGTGGGAGGGTAAAGTAATGCGTGATGGAGAGAGAGAAAGAGAGACAGAGACAGACATAGTGAGAGAGAGAGACAGAGAGAGAGAGAGAGAGAGATAGAAATAGACAGACAATGTTTATGGACAGACTCGCGAACGTGTCCAAAGGAGGTCAATGTCGTTTCTTTATTTTTTTTCCTGGAATTTCCATTATCATTGTGGGTAACGAAATGAAGATCCTCTCTCTCTCTCTCTCTCTCTCTCTCTCGCCTAGCAAATCACGTTTCCAACGTTCAGGTTTACAGCTCGTTGGAGAAAGCAGTTTGTAGTTTGTTTTCTTCAAACGACTTGTGCCATGCATATTAGGTCACGAAAGAATTAATTTGAACAGTGTGTTAAACAAGCAATTCAATTTTTATTCAATTTGATCAATTTCATTGTTTTTCTTTTGTAATTCATGAATGATCTGTAAAAGAAAATGATGCTTTTCCCTGTACACATATAAATACAACAATTGAAAAGAAACCAAGTCAATTCAATTTCTTTATTCAATTCCATTGAAAATAACACAACAATAATTGTACACATAACATAACAACAAACAGTGTAGTATATACATAAACATACATTTAAAAAGATACAATGAATCATATCAGGCTGATATTATGGTCAAAAGTCAAGTTACCTACTTGACTATATTTTTAAATGAATGTTATCCATTCGGAAGGCGATGTAAAGCGAGCTGTTTGGTCACTCTGACATAAAGTTCCTCTATACAAGTAATCATAACGCTGTATAGGATTTTAGAGACATTCGACCCGTATTCGCTGTGATAATATATATATATATAAGTCATGTTGAAACTATAAATATTACAATTTCCATCTTTTTCAATTTAACATCAAGTGAATACTTTTAGTCTCAGACTATATTATTTTCGTTTTGTACTTTGGCTATAATTGGGTAATTATCTGTACACTGCAAGTTCGTTGTGTAAGGACTTTACACAGGGGTTGTGTAAATTTGTTTTTTAAAAAAAGCCCTTGTGTAATTTCTTTTTTTTACACAACCCCTGTGTAAGGAGTGAACCACACATACTGTTCTGTATACACAACGAATTCGCAGTATATGCTTATAGACCTATCATAATATGCCTTACAAATTATTATTTGCACTTGGTTAACGGAGACATTTACAGCAAAGCAACAAAGACGAAAGAGACAGATACAAATATATAATATATTTATATATATATATATATATCTAGAGAGAGAGTTCAAAGAATGGTGTATTGATACTCGTGTATGATAAATTGTAATTGGAAGGCGCAGTTTCTACTTACTGCGACATTGTTTTCTTGTATAGCTGAAAGCAATTAAAAAAGAAAGCCTTCACAAACCTCACTCTCACATCATCACGGGAATTCTAGGCAGTCATTGTGTTTTGAGGTTGGCCTTAATTGAATTGATTCCAGGAAATGTGAAGAGTCGTATACAAAGTGAGGAAATGGCTGAAGGATAAAAGATGGTGATGATGATGATGATGACTGAGAGAGAGAGAGAGATAGAGAAAGGGATGGAGAGAGATATATATAATATAGACAGATAGATAGAGAGAGAACGAGAGAGAAACAGCGAATTGAAGAAAGAAAGAGAAATCGTATTTAGAGAGAGAAAGTGAGATGAAGAAAGTAAGAGAAAGACTGTTTAGAGACAGAGATATATATATATATATATAGAGAGAGATATATATATATATATATATACAGTGGCGGATCCAGGGGGGGCCGAAACGGCCGCGGCCCCCCCTATTGGCGGCGCAAAAAAAAAAAAAAAAAAAAGAGGAAGAAAAGAAGAGAAAAAAGAAAGGAGAAGAGGAGAAGAAAAAGGAGAAGAGAAAAGAAAGGAAAAGAGAAAGAAAAGATAAGAAGAAAGCCCCCCCCCCCCCCCTCCCCCCTCACCCCCCCCCCCCCCCCCCCCCCCGTCCCTCCCACTCCGTGGTCGGAGGGACCGAATTTATGTTCCCAACATTTTTGATAAAGAGTTACTTTTCACTCAACAAAGTCCGGCCCGATATACACAAAAATCCGGCCCGTACTGACTTTACACACCGGAGATAGATGGGTGCCTTCAAAGAGAGGGAACATGTGCGTACACCACTGAGTGGATGGGGGGGGGGGGGGGGGGGAGAAAAGTCGGATGAGAAAAGGGAAAGACAAGGAAATGGCGCTAAGTGACAGGAACGACGAATAAGGAAAAACTGTAATCGGGAGATTTGGGGTCATTCCAGAATGCTTGGCAAACGTTATTAAATAGAGGGGGGCCGGGGCCGGGCCGGCCGGCCGCATAAAATCTCGAGCCGCGGATTCAAACTTAAACGTTAAGAACAGCGCTGCGGTCATCGCTCTTTAGTGAGAATTTTGAAAAGGGCACAATATTTGGATGTCTTTTAAATAGAAGTTATATACTCAACAGTCAAATTTTTAATTAACGATAGGGCGCTTCACAACTCTTATTTTGCCATTCATTTGGATTCAGCTCATACCAACTTGCTTGTGCTTGTATTTGAACTCATGTTGGTAG